>JAQFVV010006302.1:1070263-1195263 GCA_028023455.1 Epiperipatus broadwayi
GAATCTTACTGTTTCAACACATATATGCCATCCAATAACATACACATACAATAATTATTTAACATTAAGTATCATTTGTAATAATGATTGCCTTTCTTTATAATAGCTCATTTTCTCTTAATAATGTCTAGGCTTTTCATTTATAACTTTAGAACATTTATATTTACTTTGGAGTTCTTGATAAGAAGATGACATCATCTTTTTGGCAGTTAGCACGTTATTTTCATGATTCACAGTCCTTTCCAGTTGTGCTGCTTCTCATAGCTGATCATTTGGTCATCAGTGCAGATTTTCTGTTTCATTTTATACTTCTAAATAACAATAGGAGAGAGACTGTGGCAGAATCTTTATTATTGTTGAGGCATTGATCATAGGAGAGAGAAACTGATAGAATCAGAGACCCAGGGCATAAAGTCTAGATGAACACTCCTTAAGTTCTTTAGCAATGCATGTTGTTGCTTTTATGGCTTTTTATTTTTTATGCAGTTAGAAATAACAGTCTCTGATAATCTTGTTGAATACACCATGCATAAAATTTGAGTAATAATCACCATAACAATAAACAATCCACTTCTTTTATATCTACCTCTCCCATTGTTCATCTTTATCAAAATTTTAGTTTTTACTTTTTATTAAAATTGATTTAGCTAATATTTTCTTAAATTAATCTGTTATCTTATCAACCAGGAATCTTTCCAAAAATGTAATGGCATTCCTGGTGATGAGATAGTTTACAAAGATTACCTTAATTAATTAATTTATCATTTATTAAAATTTTTAGGTTTGTTTCCATTCATTTACATTTTAACATTTATTTTTTCTTTTACAAAATTTATATAAAGAGAAGAGAGTAGGTTCTGAATCTTTATTTAAACTGCATTCCCTCTCTAAATATTTACTAAAGGCAAAAACAAAAAATAAATGAATCTACTTAAAAGACCTGATTAAATAATTATGATTATACTATATATACCACTGTCAAAGATAAATTTATGGTGCACTGATCATCATCAAAATAATGGCTACTCTCTGACTCAACCACTAAGAGAATTTACTTAACCACTCTGTTGTTAAATTCAGTTAGATCTTGGTCCTTTTTAATTGTCATTCATGTTATTTATGGTTCATGGACAAAGTTTGCACTATCTCGCGGTCAATTTTGGTAGCATTTTTTTTATTTTATAAGAAATTTAAAATTTAAAATTTTATTTCTAAAAGAGTTCACATATGACAATATACATTGAAAAAAAATTCATTGTGGCATATTTGTGTGTAGACCAGCCTTTTTTCTCTGATTGGATGGCTGCCAACTCTCGAAATTGTGCCACAGGTGTTTCTAAATGATAAAGTCAGAAATCAAAAAATGTTTTACATATTTGCAATTGATTTTGAATGTAAACAAATATATTTATCATACTTTTTTATATTCATAATTAATATTTTACATTACTTTATTGAAATATAAAGTTTGGTTTGAAAAATTTAAATTTTACAAGAAAAATAAGTGTGGAAAAGTGACTGCTCTTCAAGACAAGTGGTTGACCATTCTACTGACTATAATTAGCATATCACATATTTCTAAATGACAAAGTCAGAAATAAAAACAAAATGTTTTACATGTTCATAATTGATTTTGATGTAAATAAATCTATCTTAATTTTTTACATTCATAATCAAATTTTACATTACTTTATTCAAATATAAAATTTGATTTGAAAAATTGTAAATTTTACAAGGAAAATAAATGTGGGAAAGTGATCACTTTTCAAGGCAAATAAATAAGGTTGACCACTATTGACTGTAATTTGCATATCAGGCATTTATAAATGACAAAGTCATAAATGAAAACAAAATATTTTATGTGTTCTTAATTGATTTTGAATGTAAATAAATATATTTATCTTAATTTTTCACATTCATAATTAAGATTTTACATTACTTTATCAAAATATAAAGTTCGATTTAAAAAATTTTACAAGCAAAAAAGTGTGGAAAAGTGACCGCTCTTCAAGAAAAGTAAATAACATCGACAGCTATAAAACTTTGAGACACTGGAATTCACATAAATTGGTTAAAATATAATTCTTTTGTTTTACCACTGGCTATGTTTTAAATGTTTTACTTATATTTTTTTCAGTTATTAACATTATTTCTAATTTTTGTTACATTTAACCAATTTGAATCTAGATTAATATTTTATCAATAGAAACTGACTGGGAATAAAACTGATCAATGATTTTTCTGCGATTTATGTAATGGACCAATACAAAAATTAGCCAAAGGTGTTGGCAGCTAAAAAGTTAATGACCTAGCCATATTATGTGCTATAGATAACGCAGAAATTATCAAATTGCTTAACCTTTCAGAATTTAAAGAAATTGGTTCCATTTTACTTTGATCAAAGACTATTTTTTTATAATTATAATCTCAGGTTCTGCCCCTCTGCATGAACTTGGTTCAGAAAATTATTAAACACAATATATGTTTTAATATTGTACCGGTCGAAACCCACCACCACCGCAAGTCAAATCGAATTCAAACTCAGCTGAACCAAAACTGAATTCAAACCCAACTCAACAGCTCAGATAGCAGAAATCGACGGCACAGTGCTATGCGCCAAGAACTAGCTCAATGGTTGGTGAGGACTAGAGACCCTTTTACAGACACAGATATCTAATAATTAATTACTTTGAATACTTTTTAAATCGAATCATATGTATGTTCGGGTTGCCAACACAGACAGCGAGTATTAACATTTAAATAATTATAAAAAGAATGATGAACTAAGAAACCAAGTATGTTAGAAAATATTTAATAATAATAATAATTTGTTTTGTTCAATAAAATATAGATTGCATTAGTTACCTCTATGCTTTAAAAGAATTTATAAATATAATAAGAGTGGCGGTCCTTATCATATGCCAACAAGTATTACACAACATGGGATTCTATGTCTATGCCCCCAACGAGAAATATAAAGGCAGATAAAGGTATTCATTAAGAACGGAAATGATTGTTCTAATTTTATTATGGTGGAATGTGAGATTTATTTTCACATTCGGAAATCTATTAATGAAGAGCAAAACATATTTTAAGGCATAACTTTAATCTTGATTTGAAAACTGATTTAAACTAAATATATTTGAGAATTGTTTCGACTCTAATTTAAATCACTTCATCACGAATTACGAGCACGGAGCGAGTTTTACCGGAACAAAGATGCAACGGTACTGATGAATTACAAGGCAGAGAGTAAAATTGAAAGATGATCGCTAGTCGATGATCGAAGTCCTATGGTGGCTTGCATTTGGCAAGTCTTACACTCTTTGACTAATGAATAGGAAAGGAAGTACTTTCTTCCTCTAGAAATTTAAATAAGAGAATATGATCACCGACCAGCCTAATGGAGCGGAAGATTGCCTTACGTCAGCAACGTTCGATGATGATGACTTGATAGTCATCATTGAAAAATAAAACCCATGTAGAATGCTCTACATGATGACTTGACCGATTAATTAAAGTCAAACGGGCTTTTAAGAAAACTTATTTGAAAATATTTGGAAACTATATTAATTATGCCCTAATATCGTGCTCTTCCTGAATCTTAATACAAAATAACAACAAAAGTTGAATTAAAATCTATTTAACCCTTTATCGGCCCTTTTTGCAATAAAACATTTAACATTATATTTGAATTAATAATTCAACATTAGTGAAGCAAGAAAATACCATTTTAACATTATATGAATATATATAAACACTTGTAACTTAGGAGCTGGGGACATAGGTGAAAACGGAGCTAATAGTTTATTATTAGCCAATTATAAAAATAATAAACATGTAATATTTTCTTTCGACTCGATGATTAATAGAACTCTCAAATTTAGTTCTAATGGGCGAGAATTACTATTTGAAATTAATATTATAATATTTGCATGAGGCAAATAGAACAGAGGAGCTCATCGAGTTGAAAGATTATTGGCATATAATTTTTTAATAGCATTAATAAATCACACGATAAATACATATATATAATATGTTAAACGAACCGCCAGGTGAGAAAAGAAAAAGTTTAAAGACTAGAGATTGAAAGAATTACAATATAAATTTATAGTAGCATTTTATAAAGATTTTTACATTAAATAATAAACAGCTCTTAAATAGGAGGAGTGTAAAATAAAGTTCGAAGTGGCCAGAAAGTTTAACGTTCATTATAGAAATATATTACCCCTTCCGCTGGTCCTTAAGTTACATCTCCAAGTTGTTGAAAACGTAGGCATCATTGGTTGACTACTGGAACAGTATTTTAGTAGCTTTCATAATTTTAGCAGAATGATCGGTCCGGAAAAAGGTTCAGCAGCTCCATTGAAGATTTCTCGGGACTTTAGGAACCATAGCCAGATTCCTGATGTTCTAGCCCTCTATCATGATGAAATACAATTTTTATACACACAGAGTTCACTGCACTACTCTATAAAAAGCTAGCTTTTTTTTACCTCCTGACTTTTCAGGGCTATATATATTGTCCAGATGCCTTAAGGCTAGTGCTCATTTTATTATCAATGTGTTTTTTTATAATTAGTTGTTTTCAAATACATTCCTTCGATAAGGCTTTCAAACTATTTAGCTTGAATTCCTTCTCTAATTGAAAATGAATTCTTAAGATTTGAAAATGATTTAATTAGAAAAATGAATTCTTATCTTTTTCCAATTCATAAAACTTTACTATTGTTTTAAAGAATTTTAAAGATTATCGAAGGAATGTAGCTTTTAATCTACGAAACTTTACAAATTATTTAAAGGTGAAAAAACCAAGTATTCCCGACGCAATGAAACTTTCGAACAATTATATATATTTAATATTTACAAATATATATACGCACAATCCACACAATTTAATATATATAAATTCATGAATATTTTATCATGAATTTATTTAGAGAATTGATCAAATTTAAACTAAACTAATTAATTTTACTACGTATTTGAAACAAGTTATTCATTATGAAAATTAGCGTGGATTGAACGTATAAAGCCCCATTGCATCGGAAATTTAAGGTTAGCACTAGGGTAAACAACATGAAGCCAGGATCGAACTCAGATCCGACTGCTTCATTTCTTTTCACTTCAAAAAAAAACAATGAAAAAAAAATGACTTTACTTACGCAGGATATAGTTGCATAAGTGTATAGACTCTGGGAGAACAGCATGAGCATGAATAATATAACCTGCCCAAGCTACAAAAATTATACATGTCTCACTACGATCAACTTTTTTGAATATTCTGCTTATAATAAGTTTAAAAAAAATCAGTCCGTTTATCAAGTCTCATTTTTCCTATGGTCATATCAGTTGGTCTTCTGTATCTATATATCTGTCTCTACAGTTTATCTTACTGTTTCCCTGGATCAGGTGGTACATATTGTTTTAACTGTCTGGTATTGAAATGGTCATAGTCCTGGTCTTCCCTGGTTGTCATCAAGTTCCCATAGTCTATTGCTGTCATTAATTCTATGGCCTTTTCTGCGACCGAATGCGCAAAAAACAATTCTTTAACATTATCTCTATGAATGATGGGGTTCTCTCCTGGGTCTTCTTTGAAAGTTTGAGTCTGTATTGAGGCTCCAGGGAATGGCATCTGTAAAGTCCTCATGCTAACTTGAGGATTCATCATCCGTCCCATTTCCACTTTTAGTTTCATTTGACCAGTGGTCTGAACATTTTTTTCTTTTCCTGTATCTATATCCGCTTCTTCCACTGTTTCGTATCTGGACTCATCCTCACCACTGTCGTTTTCCTTGCTGTCCACAACTTCCTTTGGTGTGGCCTGATCATCTTCATTTTCTATTTTTGGGGCTTCAGAGGGATTTATTTCTTGCTGAACCTTTACATTCTCTAGGTTTGAGTTGGCTTGGATGCCTCGTGCTTCCTCGAGCCTTACCAGCCTTTCCATCATCATCATCAGTACCTTTCGATCTTCTCTCATTTCTCTGAGGATCGTTTGTAAAGTGTCTTTTCCCATTTTTGAAAATAAGAAAATAATGTAATAAACAATCAATATAATGAACAACGTGAATTCACTTAGAGTACTCTCTGTATGCTTAAAATATTTTTTTCTCTTTGGTAAATTTTAATGAGGTCTCTGACTACAGGTCCATTGTCCCAATCTTCATTAGCTGCTGCATATTATTTCCCCAATCTATGTAATCTGCCTTTTTTTGGTTTACCTACGTTTTCTTAGTTAGCTCTTTATATTAACTCTTTGAGTGAGACATGTATTTTATTCTAAAATATTAAATATAAGAAAAAACATTATTCACTTTCCCTTTGTTCAACTGTTCTGTTCTCCCATGTCTGAAAAAAAAACTATACAGTGATATACAAATATTATGTATTAGCAGGTAGAACAAATAATTCTGTATTGGACATACTTGGTTTTTATTATGGCGATTGACCCACTACTGTGCTGACAATCAAATTTGCTGACAAATTTATTTATATGGGAGCCAGTGAGCAAAATGAAATCAATAGGGCAGTTGATATAACCCATTGACCCCCAAACCACATATGATTGACTTAACTTTTGATAAAACAATTGAATTGATGATGAGTAATATTATTTAATAACAGCTAACACGTTCATGACCTGAGTTTAAATATAGGAGTTCACTACTTCATTTTTACTAAGCATGAGGCTTTAACACCAAAAAAAAATGTCAAAATTAATATTACAAGAACTTTTATTGGTGATATCATTCTAAATCTTGCTAGCATGAAAGCGTGCAAACCATTTAAGCATTTTGCCAACTGCATCTGGCTGCTTGGTGTACACAAAGGGTCTTCACCTGCTTTGAGGTTACTAAAAATACAGAGCGAATATTAAATATATGTGCTAGCAAGCAATACTGTAAATTTAAGACTTTTAACATGATATTACAATGGATATCTTATATTATAAAACTAAGATACTAATTAATTTTGACGTAGAAAACATTTCATTTATGACATAGACAAATTATTTCATTTATTTTACTCCTATGCTTTGATCTGCTCTTACTACTTTGCTAAAGATATTTTCTTACTGTCATGAACGCATATAAACAAACATATAATATATATAAATAAATATATATATATATATATATATATATATATATATATATATATGGATATATAGTACACGTATAACTAATTACACATATACTTAAATAATTATTCTAACAGTCTTTTGCATTTAAAAAAAAATCTTGAATACATTTAACTATAAAGAAGAGAATTAGAAAGTGATATTTTAATTTATTAAATCATTTCAGTTATGCATTATAAATCGCATAACTTTTTCAAATATATAAAACATTCTACAAAAATATCACTTTAAACATTTAATTTATTGAGATCTGAGTAACTAAAACAAAATTACTATCTCCAGGGCATATGTGGGGTTTATTAAGTCGAGCCACAACGATTGGGCAGCCAATAACATAACCATGTACCGGTCAAAACCCACTACCACCACAAGTCAAATCGGATTCAAACTCAGCTGAACCAAAACTGAATTCAAACCCAACTTAACAGCTCAGATAGCAGAAATCGATGGCACAGTGCTATGCGCCAAGAACTAGCTCAACGGTTGGTGAGGACTAGAGACCCTTTTACAGACACGGATATCTAATAATTAATTACTTTGAATACTTTTTAAATCGAATCATATGTATGTTCGGGTTGCCAACACAGACAGCGAGTATTAACATTTAAATAATTATAAAAAGAATGATGAACTAAAAAACCAAGTATGTTAGAAAATATTTAATAATAATAATAATTTGTTTTGTTCAATAAAATATAGATTGCATTAGTTACCTCTAGTCTTTAAAAGAATTTATAAATATAATAAGAGTGGCGGTCCTTATCATATGCCAACAAGTATTACACAACATGGGATTCTATGTCTATGCCCCCAACGAGAAATATAAAGGCAGATAAAGGTATTCATTAAGAACGGAAATGATTGTTCTAATTTTATTACGGAGGAATGTGAGATTTATTTTCACATTCAGAAATCTATTCATGAAGAGCAAAACGTATTTTAAGGCATAACTTTAATCTTGATTTGAAAACTGATTTAAACTAAATATATTTGAGAATTGGTTCAACTCTAATTTAAATCACTTCATCACGAATTACGAGCACGGAGCGAGTTTTACCGGAACAAAGATGCAACGGTACTGACGAATTACAAGGCAGAGAGTAAAATTGAAAGATGATCGCTAGTCGATGATCGAAGTCCTATGGCAGCTTGCATTTGGCAAGTCTTACGCCCTTTGACTAATGAATAGGAAAGGAAGTACTTTCTTCCTCTAGAAATTTAAATAAAAGAATATGATCACCGACCAGCCTAACGGAGTGGAAGATTGCCTTACATCAGCAACGTTCGATGATGATGACTTGATAGTCATCGTTGAAAAATAAACCCATGTAGAATGCTCTACATGATGACTTGACCGATTAATTAAAGTCAAACAAGCTTTTAAGAAAACTTATTTGAAAATATTTGGAAACTATATTAATTATGCCCTAATATCGTGCTCTTCCTGAATCTTAATACAAAATAACAACAAAAGTTTAATTAAAATCTATTTAACCCTTTATCAGCCCTTTTTGCAATAAAACATTTAACATTATATTTGAATTAATAAATCAACATTAGTGAAGCAAGAAAATACCATTTTAACATTATATGAATATATATAAACACTTGTAACTTAGGAGCTGGGGACATAGGTGAAAACGGAGCTAATAGTTTATTATTAGCCAATTATAAAAATAATAAACATGTAATATTTTCTTTCGACTTGATGATTAATAGAACTCTCAAATTTAGTTCTTATGGGCGAGAATTACTATTTGAAATTAATATTATAATATTTGCATGAGGCAAATAGAACAGAGGAGCTCATCGAGTTGAAAGATTATTGGCATATAATTTTTTAATAGCATTAATAAATCACATGATAAATACATATATATAATATGTTAAACGAACCGCCAGGTAAGAAAAGAAAAAGTTTAAAGACTAGAGATTGAAAGAATTACAATATAAATTTATAGTAGCATTTTATAAAGATTTTTACATTAAATAATAAACAGCTCTTAAATAGGAGGAGTGTAAAATAAAGTTCAAACTGGCCAGAAAGTTTAACATTCATTATAGAAATATATTACCCCTTCCGCTGGTCCTTAAGTTACATCTCCAAGTTGTTGAAAACGTAGGCATCATTGGTTGACTACTGGAACAGTATTTTAGTAGCTTTCATAATTTTAGCAGAATGATCGGTCCGGAAAAAGGTTCAGCAGCTCCATTGAAGATTTCTCGGGACTTTAGGAACCATAGCCAGATTCCTGATGTTCTAGCCCTCTATCATGATGAAATACAATTTTTATACGCACAGAGTTCACTGCACTACTCTACAACAAAGCTAGCTTTTTTTTTCCTCCTGACTTTTCAGGGCCATATATATTGTCCAGATGCCTTAAGGCTAGCGCTCATTTTATTATCAATGTGTTTTTTTATAATTAGTTGTTTTCAAATACATTCCTTCGATAAGGCTTTCAAACTAATTAGCTTGAATTCCTTCTCTAATTGAAAATGAATTCTTAAGATTTGAAAATGATTTAATTAGAAAAATGAATCCTTATCTTTTTCCAATTCATAAAACTTTACTATTGTTTTTAAGAATTTTAAAGCTTATCGAAGGAATGTAGCTTTTAATCTACGAAACTTTACAAATTATTTAAAGGTGAAAAAAACCAAGTATTCCTGACGCAATGAAACTTTCGAACAATTATATATATTTAATATTTACAAATATATATACGCACAATCCATGCAATTTAATATATATAAATTCATGAATATTTTATCATGAATTTATTTAGAGAATTGATGAAATTTAAACTAAACTAATTAATTTTACTACGTATTTGAAACAAGTTATTCATTATGAAAATTAGCATGGATTGAACGTATAAAGCCCCATTGCATCGGAAATTTAAGGTTAGCACTAGGGTAAACAACATGAAGCCAGGATCAAACTCAGATCCGACTGCTTCAATATGGACTAGGAGATGATAAAAGTGCAAAAAATAAAACTAACTCAGAAGCTAACATAATTATTATTAAAGTATAATTACAATTTATAGCATGAAAAATAATATAAAAACCCCATAGTTCCACATGTATAAAACACACAGACAATTATCAGGATGATTTGATAATTAGTCTTAACATATATATTATGGTAGCGTATATTTGAAATAAAAATATTAAACTTACAAATTAAATTAATGTCCAACATTTGAGGTAGATCTAAATATTACTAATCATTTTACTATCTCTCCATTAAAAGATATATTATAGCAACAATGAGTATTTCCAAATGAGTACATTGTAACAATAATAACCATAACAACAAAAAAATCATTTAAAGAACACAATAATTTAAATATTAGATATCATAACAATTAATAATTATATTAAGAAAAATGATATATTTTCTAAAAATAATATGTATCAATATTGATAAATATAAATACATAAATGAATAAAAATAAGACATATCAAAATATTTATTATCATAGTACACTGATTAAACCACTTGAAAGAATCATAAAACTATGTGCTGAAAAAAGCTTTTTATGTGTAATTATTACTAAATATATATTATATATATATATATATATTATTTTTTTTTTATATTATTAAATATATATATATATATATATATATATATATATATATATATATATATATATATATATATATATATTAAGTTGTTGTATATGATTTTTATTATTTATTGTAACTGATTAATATATATATATATATATATATATGTATATATTGACACTTTCTGAATAGGCACAAGAAACTAATTGTAATTCAATAGCACTGTATCGGTAACAGCTGATTGCATCTAACTAAAAAAAATGAAATAACCTGAAATTTTAAAATTTGTTCTCATTAATAACCTAAAACCCTGTTTATGAAGCACTTGAAGATATTATTTGGTTTTGAGATAGTTAGTACTTTTTGTTGATGAATATTTAATGATAGCAAAGGGTATGACTTGTTACAGAAATTGTCAGTATATAGTTTAAGTTGATCCAAGTTTGTCTTATTTTCTGCAGAAAAGTGATTGGAATTTGTTTTGGTGATTTTTTTGGTTTATTTGCTCTTTGATACTTCAATCCATAGTGTAATTAGTGCAGTATATTTGACTCATGATCATAGAAACTTATATTTCAGTCAGATTAGTTTTGTACTTATAGTACAGCATATGTGTGTACATCTACGTTTGTGCCATCTTTCAACTTCATTTTTTATTCATGTACTTTATTAAACTACCAAATATGTTTCACAGTAAAATATTTAATTTTATAATCAACATCTTGGATAAACAGTTAAAACACATTTTAAATGAATGAATGGATCACTGGACCAGTGAATTGTAAAATAAACAAAACACTATCAATTATCTTATTTGCTGAAATAATTATTTTTTTGTTACTTTAGTAATGCAGAATATTTTATTATTGGTTCAATTTAATTTTTTTTTTAAGACAAAATGATTTTTTTTCTTTTTCTTTTTCAAGACAGAAGGGTTATTGCATATTTGTAACTAATTATCTCAGTGCAAAAAAAGAAATGACCTTTGTTTTAAAGTTGAACTTTTAAGTGACCATTTGATTTGTGGAAGGAAAAGATGGCTAAGTAGAAATCAGATATAAGAGGGGAGTACTTTTACAAAAGGTTGACTTTCTGTTATTACAACAATTCTCTCTCCACAAAGGGTTTTTATTTCTACAATGTTCTCTCTACAAATTGGTTCTGTAATTCAAACCCAAAATTATAAAATTATATTAATTTTCTGGATGAAAATAGTTAAGAAATTCTTCTTGTGAAAGTAAAAACTAGGATGAAGACATAAACAACTTTAAAAACAAGTAATCTTTCTGTATTTCCAATTGATTAATCTAGATTTAAAGTCATCATTTGGGATGAATATGAGTATCTATATTACAAATTTGATTTGCCTAAATTTAATCTCTAATATAAAAGAAACAATTTAAATGTGTGTCTATATTTCAAAATTGATTTGCCTAAATTTAATCTCTTACATTAAATAATTGGAATGTGTAAATTTTGCTGTTATTCTGGAAAGCTAATGCTGGACATTATAAAACATTTCAAAGACTGTTAACCATTTCTACTAGCTATAAAGAAGTAAAGTTTAAATGAAATGATGTAAGTGTATAACTTATTACAATGTGCTTTATTATTATTATTAACCAGAAATATACTTAACCATTCACATGTTTAGAATTAAGGAACAGAATATGTGACATATATAATAATGAATCACAAACTTATCTTTGTAATATAATCTTCAATAGTTACTCTTTTTCTTTCCTTCTTTATTTTTGCTTTTCTAATATATAACATATAATAACCACATTCCACTCTTTTTACACTTTAAAGTAAAATATATTTATTAATTTTACAGTTTCAACTGTTTCTAGCAGGCTTCATCAGATCTACAAAAATGTAAACATTATACCAATACAACCATATTTCATACATATATCTATTAAATTGTTACCATTTTACCAATTTAATTATTAATTATCATATTATTTATAAAACTTACTATTATATATATATATAACTTTAAAATCATCATATTATTTATAAAACTTACTATTATATATATATATAACTTTAAAATCAGCTTTACCCTTTATTTCTATTTTTAATTATTATCATATTTATATTTAATCAACTTTTTCCTTTGCCATAATTTTATAAATTCAATGTAATATTTATGAAATCTTTTTTATATTACTATATTCATAAATTTAACATTGTTTTACATTTGACCTATTATCTTTATTTTTAATTATCTTAGTCCATTTCTTAATTACATTTTACCCATATTTTATTTGTGCTTCTTCCAATTACTTATTTTTTATTAAATTATTTTAATTATTTTACTTCTTATATGTATTTTTGTTTTTATTTCTTATCTTATTATCTACTAAAACTTTCTTTCCTCTATCATTTTCTATCCCATCATACCCTCTAATTTTTTATATATATACAGCTTCCTCTATTATCTATTATACAAACTACTTATTTATTTCCTTTCTTATTACTTTTCACTGTTTATTTTATTAATTTTTATACTAAGATAGTTTTTAAACCACTTTCTCTATTAATATTTGGATTTATCATCTTTATTAAAATTGCCTCCCTTATTTTTCAATTCCTCCTACTACTTGCATAACTTATCATTCTAATATTCTCTTTTTCTAGTTTATGACCTGTCTCCATAAAATGCATATATACCGGAAATCCTTTAACATATTTATGTTGTTTTAATCTAGTATATATTGAATTTTTCATCTCACCAACATACTTATTTGTAGTCCCTTTATCCTTACATTTTCTACATTCTATCTCATAAACCCCACTTATATATTTCTTCTCCCCACTTATATACCTATTATCTAAAATATCCATTACATTTTTCTTCCTTTATTCACTACTTTATATTTAATATTATTTTAAAATTCTTGCTTAATTTTTCTAATAATATTATTAATTCCCCTTACTATACTACTATCATTAACCTTTATTCCTATATATTCCTTCTTTTCTTTTTTTCCCTCTCATCCTTTCCCTCTTTTTATGTAACTCTTCTATCTTTTTTTTATTCTTTTTTATTACCTTTTCTGGATATTCATTTTTTAAAAAATATTCCTTTATTCTATTTATTTTCTTACCATATTCCTCTCCTTTATCACAATAATATTTTGTTCTATATACCTTAGTACTTATAGCACTAATCTTATGCTTTATATCCATATTAAAACCCCAATTCACTGCATTTGTAATACCCATTTTTCTATACACTTGTGTTTTTATTTCACATCTTTTCTCATAATATTCCTTCTTTATCATTATATCTAGATATGCCAATCTATTATCATTCTACCATTCTGTTGTAAAATGTATCTTCTGATCTGTTTTATTTATTTCATCTATAAATCTTTTTATTTGTCTCTCACCTCTATTAAATATTAACAGAAAATCATCTGCATGTCTTTTAATTAATATTGGTGCATTCTCATCCCCTATCATTTGATCTTCCATATCCTGCATATATATCTCACTCAATACCTCACTCAATGAATCTCCTATTAACAATCTTTTTTTTCTGTTTATAAAACCTTCCATTAAATTCAAAAGTTATATCTTTACAACATATTTCCATTAAATTCTTTACTATCTGTATAGATATTTCTATTTGCCTTTCCCCATCTTCCATATATTTATTAATTGCCAAATTAATTGCCCTTTATACACCAATATTTGTATACATGGACATATTTACCACTGTCAATCTATACTTACTATATTCCTTTACTATTGTCTTAATTTCTTTTACTAATTCTTTATTATTTTTTAAACATGTCTTACTTTCTGTATTTACATATTTTCTAAATATCTTTTCTAACCATTTTGATACTCTATCATAATACAATCTCCTTCCATTAATTACTGGTCTTAATGGTATACCTTGTTTCTAAATATTTGGTGCCCCATATATCTTTGCCACTTCACAATCTTTAGTAACTAAGTTCTCTAATAATTCCCTATTTACTATTCCTTTGTTATATAAACATTTAATCATTGTATATATATATATATATATATATTAATTATTATTATTATTATTATTATTATTATTATTATTATTATTATTATTATTATTATTATTATTATTATTATTATTATTATTATTATTATTATTATTATTATTATTATTATTCACCCCTGTATCATATTTATTTATCTTTATAAAAAATTCTTCTTTTAACATTTCTTCCATCTTTTTTATATAATCATGTTTATATATCATAACTAATTTTCCTCCTTTGTCTGATTTAAAAAAAACATTATTTTCCTATCATATTTATTTTTCATTTCAATAATATCATTAATCTTTATTCTTTTTTCTCTTTACCTTTCTATCCTTTACATTTTTAATTCTATATATCATATTATTTACTTCTTTTTTTAACTTTTCAATCTATTTATTATCATCTTTATTAATTATACTATAAACATCTTTATTTTGATAATAATAATATATCCCACATTTTTCCTCCATATATTTAACATTTTCTCCATTTCTATCTGCACCTCCACTATATTTTGTCTTGTATTATTTCCATATCGAACATACTTTATTCCTTTATTTATCATTCTAATTTCTTCTTTTAATTTTACTTTTGTAGCTTATATACATTGTTTTCTTTTCCTATTTCTTCTCTTTCTTCATTTTTTTCACCTTTCTCCTCTTCTCTAAAATAATAAAAGAAAGAGAAGAGGAGAAAGATGAGAAAAAAGAAGAAAGAGAAGAAATAGAAAAAAAACAATGTACATAATCGAACAAAAATAAAATTAGAAGAAGAAATAAGAATGATAAATAAAAAAATAAAGCATGTTCCATATGGAAATAGTAGAAGAAGAGATATAGTGGAGGTGCAGGTAGAACTTTTGCTCCATATATTTTTATAACATTTTCTCCATTTCTACCTGCACCTCCACTATATATCTTCTTCTATTATTTCCATATGAAACATATTTTATTTCTTTATTTATCATTCTTATTTTTTTTCCTTCTAATTTTATTTTTGTTAGATTACTTACATTGTTTTCTTTTTTTATTTCTTCTCTTTCTTCTTTTTTTCACCTTTCTCTTCTTCTCTTTCCTTTATTATTTTAGAGAAGAGGAGAAAGGTGAGAAAAAAAAGAAAGAAAAGAAATAGGAAAAGAAAATAATGTTCATAATCTGACAAAAGTAAAATTAGAAGAAGAAATAAGAATGATAAATAAAGGAATAAAGTATATTTCATATGGAAATAATAGAAGAAGAGATATAGTGGAGGGGTAGGTAGAAATGGAGAAAATGTTATAAAAATATATGGAGGAAAAATGTGGGATATATTTTATAATTATTATCAAAATAAAGATGTTTATAGTATATTTAATAAAGATGATAAAAAATTGATTGAAAAGTTAAAGAAAGAAGTAAATAATCTGATATATAGAATTAAAAAGGTAAAGGATAAAAAGGTAGAGAAAAAAAGAAAGAACAAAGATAAATGATATTATTGAAATGAAAAATAAATATGGTAGGAAAGTAATATTTATTAAATCAAAAAAATGAGGGAAATTAGTTATGATATATAAACATGATCATATAAAAAAGATGAAAGAAATGTTAGAAGAAGAATTTTTTATAAAGATAAATAAAGATGATACAGGGGTGAATAATAAAAAAATTATACAATGACTAAAGGTTTATATAACAAAGGAATAGTAAATAGAGGATTATTAGAGAACTTAGTTACTAAGAATTGTGAAGTAGCAAAGATATATGGGGCCCCAAACATTTATGAAGAAGATATACCATTAAGACCGGTAATTAATGGAAGGAGATCATATTATGATAGAGTATCGAAATGGTTAGGAAGGTTATTTTTAAAAAAAATGTCAATAGGGAAAGTAAGATGTGTATAAAGAATAATAAAGGATTATTAAAAGAAATTAAGACAAAAGTAAAGAAATATAGTAAGTATAGATTGTTAATGGTAAAGATGGATGTAGTGTCCATGTATACAAATATTGATGAAGAAAGGGCAATTAATTTGGCAATTAATAAATATATGGAAGATAGGGAAAGGGAAATAGATATACCTATACAGATAGTAAAGAATTTAATGGAAATATGTTGTAAAGACATAACTTTTAAATTTAATGGAAGGTTTTATAAACAGAAAGAAGGATTGTTAATATGAGGTGCATTGAGTGAGGTATTGAGTGAGATATATGTGAAGGATATGGAAGATCAAATGATAGGGGATGAGAATGCACTAATATTAATTAAAAGATATGTGAATGATTTTTTGTTAATATTTAATAGGGGTGAGAGACAAATAAAAAGATTTATAGATAAAATAAATAAAATAGATAAGAAGATACATTTTACAATAGAATGGAAGAATAATAATAAATTGGTATACCTAGATATAATGATAAAGAAGAAATATTATGAGAATAGATGTGAAGTAAAAACACAAGTGTATAGAAAAATGGGTATTACAAATGAAGTGAATTGGGGTTTTAATATGGATATAAAGCATAAGATTAGTGCTACAAGTTTTAAGGCATATAGAGCAAAATATTATTGTGATGAAGGAAAGGAATATTATAAGAAAATAAATAGAATAAAGGAAGATTTAAAAAAAAAGAGTATCCAGAAAAGGTAATAAAAAAGACTAAAAAAGATAGAAGAGTTATATAAAAAAGAGGGAAAGGATGAGGGAAAAAGAAAAGAAGGAATACATAGGAATAAAAGATAATGATAGTAGTATAGTAAGGGAAATTAATATTATTAGGAAAATTAATAAAAAAATTAAAAATGATACTAAGTATAAAGCAATGAATAAAAGAAAGAAAAATATAATTGATATTTTAAATAATAGGTATATAAGTGGGGAGAAGAAATATATAAATGGGGTTTATGAGATAGAATGTAGAAAATGTAAAAGTAAAGGGATTACAAATAAATATGTTGGTGAGACAAAAAATTCAATATATATTAGATTAAAGCAACATAACTGTGTTAAAGGATTACCGGTATATATGCATTTTATGGAGACAGGTCATAAACTAAAAAAAGAGAATATTAGAATGATAAGTTATGCAAGTAGTAGGAGGGATAGAAAAATAAGAGAGGCAAATTTAATGAAGAAGATAAATCCAAATATTAATAGAGAAAGTGGTTTAAAAACTATCTTAGTATAAAAATAAATAAAACAAACAGTGAAAACTAATAATAAATGAAATAAATAAGTAATTTGTATAATAAATAATAGGAGGGAACTGTAAATAGATAAAAAATTAGTGTATGATGGGATAGAAAATGGTGGAGGAAAAAAAGTTTTGGTAGATAATAAGGTAAGAAATAAAATAAAAATTCATATCAGAATTAAAATAATTAAAATAATTTTATAAAAAATAAGTAAATGGAAGCAGCCGGAATAAAATATGGATAAAATGGAATTAAGGAATGAAATAAGATGATTAAAAATTAAGAAAATATGTGAAATGTAAAATAAGGTTAAATTTATAAATATAGTATTATGTAAAATAGGGTTAAATATATGAAAATAGTAATATAAGAAAGATTTCATAAATATTACATTGAATTTATAAAATTATGGCAAAGAAAAAAGGTTAATAAATATAAATATGATAATAATTAAGAATAGAAATAAAGGATAAAGTTTATTTTAAAGTTATATAATAGTAAGTTTTATAAATAATATGATGTTAATAATTAAGTTAGTAAAATTGTAATAATTTAATACATATATGTATAAAATATGATTGTATTGATATAATGTTTAAATTTTTGTAGATCTGATGACGACTGCTAGGAACAGTCAAAACTATAAAATTAATAAATATATTTTGCTTTAAAGTGTAAAAAGAGTGAATGTGGTTATTATATATTAACTTAACTCTAAATGTGTTTATAACTAAGCAAGTGAAAGAACATGAATACTAGATGTGAATGTCTTAGTTACTGTTCTCATTTGCAGTTGATTTGCTATTAAAATATATTATCAGTAAGCTTATGTAGACTGAAGTGTATAATATGAATTAATCAGCTATATACCTGATGGAAGACCATTGAGAATTTAGCACAAGTGTCTTGACAAATGTAATGAATTATATAGCAAATTATTATTAAAATATGTAGTAATAAATGATTTACTTGCCATTCTTAAATACCTTGCATGCTATGTTGCAAGAAGTTTCAGTTAGCTATTGCTAAGAACTTTTGAAATTCTCTTAATTGGATTCAATACATATTGTTATATCCCTGAGGAAATTGTTATGTTTACTAACATCTATCATTTGAAACTATCATCATTATTTTTATACATGACCAAGAGGGGTTATTTACAAACTATGTAAATAAACTTTTATGTTCCAGACAAAGAAAATTAATGATTATTTTTTTGTTAACTTATAATAGAATAGGTACACCAATTATTTGTCTTATATTTTTATTATTATTATTTAATTATTATTTCTTTTTTAAAGACTATCTCAAGAAAGTATAATATGGAGAAATATTGTACTGGGTAACTAATTATAATTTTAATGTAATTTTTTTGTATACTCATATTTCTATATGCATATGTGGTGATTGAATTATCTGTTAACTATTAGGAAGCTAACAGCTAATTTTGAGAAAGTGTAAATTCACAAAATTTATTATGTTATCTTTGCATTTTAAAAAATTATGAGGACAATTTCTTAATAATTATTTTGCTTCAAATTTAAAAAAGATTTGTAGTTCATCACAAATCAAATTTTTATTTCAATTTATCAGTTAATATTAAATAAATAAAAGCACTGTTTTACCTTTGCTTTGCTAGAACAATGAGGTTTATTTAGCAGGAATGAGAGATTCATTATTTTATATAACTTATTAATTAATATTGTTACAATATTTCCTTATTGAATGTGATTTAAAATAGTTTTATGCATTATTATGCATGTAAACCTGTCCTGTAGGTTAATAAATTTATATAATTGTTGAATTTAAAGTAGAATGACTTACTTTCCAATTGCATTCGGATGGTGTGATGTGCCAAATGAAGTGGAAGGATTAGAGATTTAATTGAGTGAATTTATTATCTTCTTTTTGCTTAGATTGAAATGTATTTTGTGGCTATAGAGGAAGAAAGCATTTATAATATATTGTGTCATGAGTGGATTATATTTTCCAGATTAAGCAATTGTGTGTGATGATGATTATATTATGTGAAGTAGTGTATTTCCCTTGTTTTTTGGTGATGAAATAAAGTCCACACCAGTATTTAAGACTCTGAATTAGGCTAGAGAGTCACTGTAGTTCATTCTTTAAATGATTAGAGTTAAGAAAGTCTTCTTGTTCCTCATATACCCATTTGGAATGTTTTTTTCATCATTTACTCATAACCAAGTGTAATGTAGTTTACTAATGAAAAAGGAAAATAAAGGCAGAATTGAGTCTTTCCACAGAACATCTGAAGTAGGATTAGTGTTAAAGCTTGGTTGGTCATGGCATCATCTGCATTATGGTATAATATCTCAATTTCATAAAAAAACGATTGGATATGACCATGTTAATTATTTTATAATAGGTAGCACAATTTAGATGCATGCATAAAATTCTATTAATTTTGAAATTCAAAATCTATCACTGATTTGTAAGTCTTAAATCAATATTTCAAATCATATCATACTAATTATTTGATGTTGATATCATCAATTCTCAGAATGATTCATCCTCATTTTGAATGAGCAAGAAAAAAGAAAGAAAGTATAGCTAATTAATAGAATTATTTAATTGATTTATGAAGGATAGCTTGACATCTCTTTCATATATTTAAGCCCATATTATATTATTTTGATGTTTAACTATCCCAGTGTTGATTTAGTTAGCAGAATATTGGAGTTAGCTAATAGCATATATGTATTTTAAGTAAAAATACCAAAAGGTCTAATTTTATATTTTACTATTTTAATGTTTTTTTCTCATAAGCATATCAGAACTGACTGATAAGTTATGTATATTTGAAATTAAAATACCAAGGAGTTTAATTTTATATTTAATCATTTTAGTGTAGTGTTAATAAAAGTTTCTTCTCACTGGCTTATCAGTATTGATTGATAGCTGGTATATGGTTGGAATAAAGTACAAGGAAGTTTTTTTTTAATGTTAGTTTTCCTCATGTAGACTATTAAGTCATTGATATATGAATTATCCAAAACATGTATATGTGTAAATTAAAAATGCAAAATGTTTGTTATTATGTCTTGTACTATATGTTTTACTTATTTAAATAACTTTGATCCAAGTTATTCTTTGGCATGCATTCATGTTTTATGCTTCATCACATGCGCACACACTTACTTATCCAGTGGACCTTTAGTAAGAGTGGATTTTCATTTTTGCTATTAAAAGGTAAAAAGGTTGCCTTGATAGCAGTGAGAAATATTGATTACTATATTGTGAATGTTTTGGTGGTTACTGGTTAGTATCTAATTATATCCAATATATGATTGCATTCTTCCATAATTTAATGATGAACATGTTCAGATCTGATGATGTTGTTTTCTTGATCCAAACATCATGAGAAATGCTTGACTATATGATGATTCTCTGGAAATTTTATTGCTCAATTATTATTTAGATGATGAATTGAAATCAAAACACACCCTATTTCTTTCACTGTCTAAATACTACTATTTTAATAGAATAATGCTTAATTTATGTCATTATTTTTATGATGGTAATTAGTAGTTATTGTAAAGTATGGATTTAAAATTAAGCCATACAATAAATTAATTCCCTGAGATACTCCCTTATTATTTTAGATTAGACACTAATTTAATTATTTATCTTAAATTAGTGTACAATAAAAGTTAAGCAGTGCTGTATTTTGTATTTAATTTTAACTTATCATATAGTAGAGTAAATTAGTACTGCATCTTTATTTTATTAATTTAATTCTATCACACAGTAAAGGATGTTTGATGCATTTAGATAATGGAAGGAGATGAGGTTAAACTATAACTTGTAAATTTAAATGGTGGAACTTTATCAATTTCAATTATTTATTTATTTTAAAATTTTACTCCTATTAATTCTTAATGTTTTCTCCCATGTTTAGTATGCATTTTACACCTTATAGATCTCTGCAGCTCTCACTGAGCTAATCTATACTAGGTAAGCATTATAAGAATCTCAATAGTAATTTAAAGCAAGAGCAGCCTAGTATATTATTCTATTACCAATAGAATTGGCACTCGGGATATTTGTTGATAGGAAGTGTAGTATAGGTGTTGGAGGAGAGATACAGTAGGTTTTTTGGCACAGCCAAATGTGGGCTTGATAAGGATAGATTTTTTGGCTGCCCAACATGGTGCTTGACATTTGAATCTTTGGTTTCAAACTCTGCACTTTAAAATATGATAATAAATTTGCTAATAATTATGTCTATTTGAACTATTTTTTTTGTCATCATGTCAAGGCTAACTTAGTTGATGATACAAATTGTAAATTAATTGTACATGTCTTATTTAATAATGTCATGTATGTTTGGATCGATGTCATCTGATCATGAAGTGCAGTATTTTTTTTTATTAATTTATTTTCCATGTGTGGTAAATGGGGAAGAATACAACTGTGCATACTATAGTGACTTAAGGTCTCTTTGGGGTAATGGTGGAGAATTTAAAGTGTTTGGTTGAGAAGGAAGTAGAGTTGGTATATCTTGTTTTTTCATGAATAATACATTAGTAGATTTTAAAAATTGAATATAATGGAAGAATTTAATATATGTGATGATTTGGGTGGGTTCCAAGAGGTGTCTTCTCCAGACACATTTGCTTTATCTCCTGATATTGATTAAGGGAATGAAACCATGAATTTAAATACTAGAGAAAATGTTAGGGTAGAAAGTGTCCCATCTGGTGGAATGGAGGAGTACCTCCAGAGGATGATTGAGAACATGAATAAGAACTCAGCTGGCTTGGCTAGAATAATGTCAGAAAAGTTGTCAGAGAATGCTCAACAAATAAGATCAAAAATGTTAGAAATGCAGGAAAATGTAGACAATAATGCCCAACAAATGTCAGAAAAGATAGACAAGAGTACCCACAAATAAAATTAGATATGTCAGAAATGCAATCAGAAATAAAAGCAGAAATAAAATCAGAAATGTCAGAAATGAAATTACAAATGTCAGAATTAAAAGATAGTTCAGTTATGCAGATACAAAAATTGGAAGATAATATTGAGAATCAAATAATAAAAATGAAGAAGATTAGAGAAAATGTGAAAAGTCAAGTATATAGATTATAAGTACCCACAAATAAAATTAGATATGTCAGAAATGCAATCAGAAATAAAAGCAGAAATAAAATCAGAAATGTCAGAAATGAAATTACAAATGTCAGAATTAAAAGATAGTTCAGTTATGCAGATACAAAAATTGGAAGATAAGATTGAGAATCAAATGACAAAAATGAAGAAGATTAGAGAAAATGTGAAAAGTCAAGTAAATGTTAAGGATCAGCTGCAGCAGATTAAATGAGCTAATGAGGAATGGTCTTGCAACTTAGGAAAGCGATCAAAGAGAGTTTTAGTAAAGCAGAGATAGAGTTTTAGTAAAGCAGAGATTATGATAAAAATAAATGGCTAGAGGACCAAATGCTGTATAGTCAATATACTAGTGAATGTATGGTAGGGATCATTCAAAAGATTGAATTATTTGAAGAAGAATTGGAAATGTCATAAGAAATTTAGGAGGGAACCAGGTTAAAATAGATGATAGCCCTTTAAAGATAAATAGTCAGGTTGATGAATGTCAGAACAAAATGAAAGCTTTGAACTTGCAATTAGAAATTCAGAAGCTGGATCAGGACAGGGCTGGTCAGAATGTGGATGACCATGTTATGCAGTTTACTAAGAAGGTTGATGATTTAGAAATAAGAGAAAGAGGCATATGAGCAATGGGGCTTAAATGGGAGGAAGTGAATGAGAGATGTCAACGTTTGAAAGTAGAGGTGGAAGATATAAAGAGCACTGCATATAAGCAGCTTTTTTTCCAGATAAAGTTGAAGATAAACTTAGAAATCAATTGAACTGTGATTGGAAAAACTACCAGATTAGACTAGAGAAGTTTATTCAAGTTGCTTTAACTCAAAGGCCAAATTCAAAGTTAGAAATAGGACAACAAAGTGATAGGGAGTTGGGTATTACTAAGATCAAGAAAGTTTACCATGACCCACCAGACCAGTGTTCTTCAGGGTCATTAGAGGACATTGAGTTTAGTAGAGTAGATATACAGAAGTTGGGATCAGATAGGGTGAAGCTGAATAGTGAGAAGGATTCACATGATTCTATGGCACAAAAACTGTTAAAACCTTCAAAAAGAAGAATCTAGAGAATCCATATGAATTTTTGCAAAGTCTGAAAGAGTTATTCTCCTTGTGCTCACTTTCAGAGGCAGAAAAGTTTGCCATTGCTAGCAACCATTTATATTCATCCTCCAGGAATTGGTGTCAATCCATATTTGATCATCATTGTGCTTATGGGGATTTTAAATATCTTCTGTTAGTAAGTTTTTGAGAAGAAGATAGACAGGACAATCTGAGATAAATTTTCCAAGAAAAGTACAATCATTATAAAGGCAGCTATACCCAGTTTTTTAGGAAACAGACAGGGAAACTTAAGACCCTTACTGCCCATCCATTGTGTGAGCAACAAATAGTTCAGATCATATGTCACAATTTACTTCAGCATGTTGAGCAGGTTCTCATAGCATCAGATAGACAGACAATTGAGGAAGTTGTGCATATCTTAGATTCCATTGAGATTAGTGATAAAGTGAGTGATGGTAAGAATAGCATTAATAGGGAAGCCCTTACAAATTTAAATAGCATTAGTGTCTCAGGTAGATGATATTGGCACCAGGACAGGATAGCTAGAAGCAAGAATAGGTATAGGATGGAACCTCATGACATTTATTTTCATATTTTATTAATCACTTTTCCTAAACTATTTTATTCTATATCTATTGCCATGGTACATATATATCTTTTTATTTATCAAAATGCTTTTTTTTTTTAGTCTACACTTTCACTTTAAATATAACTGTCAAAATAACTCCATTTTTCTGTCAAATATTTTTTGAGAACAGTAAAATAAATATTTTCTAGAAGAGAATATTTTTCTAAATGTCTTTCAACAATAATCTTCGATCACATCTGTAATCTTTCTACTCTTTCAAATCCAAATCATTGATTAGACAAGAGCACATATTATCTATTATAAATCTGTAAATATAGCCCAAATACACTAATTGAATTAGTAAACATTCAACCAACAAATTATATATTTTTACATAGCCCGTCAAAAGTGTCAAAACAAAAACAGTACTTGAAACATCCCTTGGTAATAAACTTATTTTGATACACGGTTATTTTTAATAGAGGTACAAATATAAATTTAACAAATATATATATAGGCTGTTTGCTTAGGTTTTTTGATATAAGATGGTTATATCAGTAACTATCTGTATTTCTGCAATTTATTAAGAGTTAGAAAAATATTTTGTCCCTCTTTTTTTTTAAAAAAAAAAGCAATAGTATTTATTCATTGACAGAAAAATTCTGTCAGTGTTAATAAATGTAGGTTTACTGCTCTTTCTAACAGTGACTGACAGTTACTATTTTTTTGTAATTTTATATTTTTGACATAAGTTTATTTTTTTTTCTTTGATTAAATAGTATTTTTACAGTCATTAAGACTTTCAACTAAACAATAAAACAAATAATAAACATTGGCTAAACTTTCTCATTTTTTAAAGACGTTAACGCAAAAAACTTACATTGTCTTAGTCATTATTATATTATTTAAATACAAATTTAAACCTTTTATTTTTCTTATAAAGCTATTATAAATGTACGACATTTGTTTATATGTGGATCACAATATACTTTTTAACAAAATCTCTTTAATCGTAACTTTTCTGCCCACTACTAATTGATTTATTAGGCCACAAAATACTTCTGTAGTTTACTTTTTATTTGAATTGACTTACCACAAGTTGTTCCAACATTTAAATTTCAGATTTTCATAATAATATTGCATATTCAACACAAACAGAGGTGCCTTCTTCTCTGAATAACAATGTGTATGTATAGCAGTGTTTTCTAAAAACAATTTAATGCATGGAAGTATGTTATAATGAAATCAAACATGAAATCATTATGACCATAAAATGTTTTAACCTGGATTTTTTTAAATGGATTAAAAATTATGAATATATATTTGAACAGCTAACTGATACATACAAGAACTAAAATTTTATATCATTTTTATTTTCCTAATTACATATTTCTTTAACAACTTATTTTAATACTGTAACCTTTTTGGCTGAGTATTTAGGTATTAGTTTTGCAATGTAGGGAGATAGTATGCCTTTTCACATCCACAATAATTAAAAATTATAATTAACGTACATTATCACAAATATTATATTATAATATAATTCTCCATGTATGCCAGTGCAAAGTGCTTGCAAAACCATCTGCCCTCTCCCCATAAACTATGGCACTTTGTGATGGTCTTGCAGATGTGAAAAGGCCTATCATATCTCCTACATTGCAGGACTAATAACTAAGTATCTTTGACTGCTTGTACTTTTTTTATTATTTGGTGACATAATTCCCATGTGATTTTCAATTACTATTATTATTATTATTATTATTATTATTATTATTATTATTATTATTATTATTATTATTATTATTATTATTATTATTATTATTATTATTATTATTATTATTATTATTATTATTATTATTATTATTATTATTATTATTATTATTATTATTATTATTATTATTATTATTATTATTATTATTATTATTATTATTATTATTATTATTATTATTATTATCATCTTAATTATCATATGATATTCAAATTATTATTAACAACACCAATATGACATCATTTCTTAGTAATCATATAAATGTTATTCTTATTTTTAAAATATTTAAATAATATATGGAATTAGTTTATGATTGTTTTATCCAATGCAATTTAAAATGATGTTTTGCTGATGACACAAATGGCTCAATTGTCAGTAATATTATCTTATTTTGAAGCTGACTATTATAAATATTAGTGAGTCATTAAAAAAAATTAAGTAAATCAAATAGACCAAACAGAAAAATAACATTTTTCTTAAAACATTTTAATGAAATAAAGTTTAAACTCAATAAAGATTTTAGAAAATGTCTTATATTTTAAATCACAACAATCAAAATAAATATAAAATAGTAAGTAGTTTATTAAATTCTTCACAAGATGACAATATTTTTTATTAATGGGCTGCCATTTTCTTAGATATTATTTTAAAATCTTTTAAAATATATCAACTAATTAATATAAAAATAGTTTTAAATATAATAAATTTAAAAAATATAAAGTAAAATCAATAACATTTTGATTAAGATGAACATAGATAGTTTTTATTTCAATTTTTTTTTTTTTTGCTAATATTCCCCTTATTAGTGAAGTAATATATTTAAATAAAAAACAAAAATGGATTCAATGACCACGTCTGCATGTGTCTTAGGTAATCAAATTATTAAAAATTGTTTGCTGCTGCAGAACGTGTTTAAAGTCAATAAATAGAACTTAAGCTATAATAAAAAGAAAATGGATATCAAATTATTTTAATCCTGTTTTAAACCATGCCTCTTTAATCTTATGTTTTCTATTTTTTTGCACATTATTATAACAATATTAGGATCAAAACTGTGTACATTTTCCTTATTGTGGTTGTAAAATATGGAAGCATTGGTTAAATTTATTTTGGCTTTTTTGTGCATATTATTCTCAGATTAGCTTTTATTTCCTATAGTAATTATAAGGACAGTCTGTTTGGCTGCATTCTACTATATACACAATGTTAGGTCAAGCCAATTTGTATATTTTGTTCTTTCTATTATTAATTAACCTATTTACATTGTAACAGTCAAGATTGCGTAATCAGTCAACAAGACCAAAAGGCCAAGCAAGATCTCTCATCCAAAAGACACAGGACTACCCCAATGCTCCTAGTTTAAACCCCTATCTAGGCTTCATATCTTTGATGCCACCCAGCTTCCTTCTTTCCACAGTACAATATATCTCAGGATATAAACAGAAACTCTCTCTCAGGGTTCTCACAACTTAGGTTCCATATGCCTTACTCCCTCCCTTTATACGATTGATATTACATTATAATTTGGAATTCTACTCAAACATACTATCAAATACATTTTATTATGAGGCTAATGTATTACATGGGAATTTCACTAGCATGGGTTCAAAACTTGGACTGCTCAAAGCAATAATCAGCAATACTTAAATCCAGGTTATTATCTTCTGATTCCAAGGTATAAAAATATACACTTAATTAATCATGATCATACTAGTTTATTATAATATTGAATAGAATAAATAGGTTGATACAAGTTAATTTATAAAATGAATGATTTCACTGACCCTTACATGATTCTGGATCAAAGTAATGGCAGTTTACATGTTGTGCCTAAAATACGCAATGATTAATTAAATAATTAAACAATAATTAATCTTAATACAGTCAGGCATTATGGCTTCCAACATACTAATCAATTGATGATCTTACAATAGGGGCTATTGTGCACAGATTCAATTCTACAGCCATCCAGGGATACATGCACATAGGTGAAGGCCAAAACAAAGGAGTGATTTAAATATTGCTGTTCTTCTTTCATTATAATTGCATTTCATGGTCATGCTACATGTAAATAAAATGTGAGATTAACTCAGCAAACAAATAATATGATTCATTGCTAAGAAGTGGATGGATCTGGCTCCAGAGGTATATCTGCTTCTAACCATGAGTGCATTCCAGAGGAGAAAGTGAAATGTGCTGAATCTAGGATTTGGGGTCACACGAGTCATGAAGAACCAAATCCGGTGCTAATATATAGATTAGGAGCCCAAGCATGCAGCATCTTGTCTGCATTTATGCAGTTTGACCATACAATGCATGAACCTACAAGATATATGTGAGAATAAAGCTATAATATCATATTGAACCATGACAGCAAAACTAAAGAGCAGGATAACAAACATGGCCTGTATAACAATCATAATTACATAAACCTTCCACTCACACACTTATATGTTATTAATTCATTTTATCTTTTAAAGTTTCCATGGATAAGTATAGAAAAACTTAGATAAAATTCAGAACTTGCTCACAACTAATATAATCAATAATAAATCTTAAGTTAAAATCTTAATATTATAATATAGGAATGGGGGGAGTTATTATCATTTATAATATAACTAATAGCTTGCACTTCATGCTTACTTCACCAATATATGGCAAAATGTTTCATCTTACATATATAGAGTATACAGGTAATGCTAAAGCGACATTTATATATAATATTACGATATTGCCTCCACATGATAAACTCTGGACATCATAGTATTGGGAATTATTAATTTATTTTATTCATAAATACCAATTGAGAATATGAATTAGATTATTGTTATCCTACCAAGCAAGATAAGGTTTTGGCATAAATACTTTTACATATGTATTCTTAAGCATATAAATTTGATTATACTGATCTTTAGATTAATTATTTACATTTGCATGTATATTCTGTTAAACATATAAATTTTGAAGTAAACATATCTTTAGATTAATCATTTATGTTTACATATAGATATTTTCTGAAATATATAAATTTGAATATAAAATGATCTTTCTAACTTAATCATTATAGATGCACGTGGTTTTTAAAACATACATATTTAACTGAATTCTAAACACTCGCCATGATGCTTCAGTAACCGTAATGATAAATTCTCAGAATTATAATAATGAAATTCTACTTGATATTATGGGGGGATATAATAGTAAGTAAAAAATCTATTTATGATTTATTTAATGTTTTAAAGCAGGCCATCTTCCAAACTCATATTGTCCCAAAGGACTGCTAAGAGTTGAGAACTGTAAACAATTCTATACTTAGATTTAATCCCTCCACCACTCAGGGTGACGTAATAAGAAATATACAAAAGCAAAATTAATAATTGCTGAATCAATATTTAAAGCCAATAAAACTTTGACATATAAAATATTATTAAGATTTACTAAGTTAAAACTGTGTAAATATAAATTCTATATAATTAATGAGAGTTACATGACTTTAAAAAACGGATTAAAATTCATATTACCAATTAACTGATGAATGTCTTCATGATTTGTTATGAGTAGACTAGTGAATGACTTCTTGAATGTAGAGATTAGCATGATTGTGGTGGATAATGGCTGGATCTTGGAACTGGAATGGAACTTCTTCTTGGACACTGCTTCACCAGATGACTGTGGAGAAGCTGACTTCCATCAACTCATGCATGATTGTAGATACAGTACACATTTTTTTCTTAAAAAAAAGACCTTCTTAATTACTCTTTTATGATTTTATTTTATCTATTTTTGAATAATGCTCCATCTCATAAGTTTCTTAATAGCTTTCAATGTAATTTCTCTAATTGCTGTTCCATCTTAATTTTTCCTTCCACAGTCCTTTGTGCAGCCACTTAGGTTTACTGATCTTTGTTTCTGTTTCTTATTTCTCACTTTACAATATGTGTAGTCATTCAAATGTACCAAAATCTAACTCTTTCGACTGATTATTATGCTAGATTAGAAAATAAGGCACTTACATAACTTGTGTAATGGTTTGTTTCTATTACCTGGCCTATCTCCTATTATATGAAATACATTCCACTCCTATTACTTAATTGATCATGCTCTTTTCTTTAATAAAATATTTTCTTCTTAAACTTAAAATGTGACATGATTTAAATAACTTTTAACATTAAAGATTTCTGAATTGTACATGTGCAGGTGCAAGCGTGTGTGTGAGTATGTATGGAAATATATGATATATGCTGGGAAATGGTTTTAGGTTTGAACAAACATGAAGGAAGCATATCTTCTTGCAGATATGCACCACTTCAATATCATGTCATAATCAAAATTAATACTTCAACACTAGTTTATTGAATAAATAAAACACTCTTAATAAACCAGTGTTGAAATATTAAACTTGATTATAACATATTGAAACAGTAAAATTCGTTTCGAATCTTAAGTTTCACCTTTTTCTGTTGTCTCTCACTGACCGGTCTATCCCGCCCAAATTTAAACTTTTTGGTATCGAATTGTGTGTGTAGCAATATTAAAAATGTATAAATATATGTAGAATTCAGCATAAACACGCACACATTTCGATCTCAAATTAAAGGCAATAAATAGGGATAAAATAATATAATTTAGATTTCTTTTAGTTATATAATTTTGTATAATTTTAATCATTTATTTTGGATTATAAAGTTCGTATTTATTGCTTTGTTTAAATTTCGTTTAATAATAATTCTAAAAAAATCTGATGTAATATTTAATTAAAAGTTAAAATAATCTTATGTTCCCTTTTTGTCTTTGAAATTTAAAAGCATCGGTCAGTGATAGATAATAGATTAATTAAAGAAAAATTCCCCAAAATATAATTAGTAAATGTAAAATGTAAACAATAGAACAGCAGCTTTCTTTAATTAAAAACCAACAAAATGCATTGATTATCCTCAGGGCAGATTAAGTAGAACCTAAAAATATCTTAACAAAAATGTGAAAGATCAAGATAAAAAAAGAGGCCATCTTAGACTTGCTGGAGACATTCACTTAAACTTTAGCTTTGCTCTCGATCACTGAGAGACTCCAAAAATAATAAAAATAATTTGTTCCTGCCAAGGTATGACCGAGTAAAGCACCTAGATTATTCTCCATCGGGAGATGGCCTATCGGATGTCGAACTTTCCATTGCCCATCATAAATTCACCATGAAGATCTGCTGCCTGAAATAAATGAGAAAGCTGCTGCTGCTGTGAAAGTAAAATGAAATGTCTAAATACCAGAAAGAATTGCCACTCATGAACTATTTGCTACTTAACCAATGGACTCGGAAAACTTCTTATAAAACAGGTACCTGTCTGTGTTCAAACTCTAGAGTACTCTAATAATATGCTATAGCTTTTCTTCATACTACTTATCTAAATTGTAAAATGTAAAAACTATCATTTGTATAACTAAAATTGAATAATTAATTTAATGTGTAAATTTCTCTACTAATCTAGCTTACCTCATTCTATCTTGGGTGCGTATTTCTATAATCTACATTTCTATCTATAGTTATTATTTAATTATTGCATGTTCATAATTATCTCAATTTTCAAAGTTTAAATCTATGATCGCTTAAAACAATGAATGCGTGTCAAAATTTCATTAATATTTGCTTTCCTAAATAACTTAACTTTCATATAAATCGACACGCATTCAATGCTTCATTTATTGGAATGCAGGGGTCTACAACTTCGCAAATGGTGGGCATATTAGTTGTAATCATTCCCAGTTTAGATATGTTTTGTATATATTAAATCTTAATGAATAATTCCATCAAATTACATTTCTTTGAGAGTCGCCAACGTTCTTTAGTAAATGTTGATAATGTAGGGCCGAATTAGAAATCTATCTAAATCTCATCCTAATCGTTTGTACATTATACATGTGTTACGTTTTAGAGACGCGATGACCCATTCCGCCGTGAAATTTCTGGATTCTTCAGGGTTGAAATTAACCCCAGTCGTCCTACACAAGCGGGCATAATGGGTGCTCCCGTAGGATTTGACAATGTCATGCAGCCAGCCGGCAAATTGCGCCACGTACCGCTTGTCCCTGGTTATGCTTATGTGACACCTTACTTCGTCGGGCCGCGGCAGAGACCAGCCCGACATTCTTATAAACCCATTCGCGGCCTTGCAGTTTCGATATACTGCCATTCCATATCGCCTTTCTAAAGCGTACCACGTGTTCCTTTACTTAGTTTTATTATTCTATATATCACTCCGCCTCTGCATTATCTTCATAATTCACTCTCAAATAAATGTTGCCCTTAGTCATAAAATAAATAGTTTAATTAAATAAATATATGTCCGCCGCCACTCTTAAATCTTACTTTAGACTCTTGCATTGCAAAGGTATAAATTCCCCAAGGCATGCATTAGAAATACTTACTCGAGAATTTTAGGTAGCTAGATTACGCCTTCAAATAAATGTATTCCTTTTGTAAACATTACAGTATCGGAAATACCGCTACTGAAATCCTCAATATAAAATAATGTCTAAATAAATAAATGTATTCTTTAAAATATAATCATGTCGCAAATCCCGCTACTGAAGCTTTAAATCCACAAAATATTGTTAGTAAATGATCTTATTAAAATGTATTAATAAATAATTTTAAACTATACGTCTGCAGTTACGTTTCATTCATTCGATACCCATTCTATATACTATTTCCTCGATTATGTAAATATGAATGTTTAATTAATATTAGTTTGATTATTGGCTAACTCGAGAATAAAATCATGAGTCTCTTGCATATCCCTGACCACCGTGCCTAAGGAAATATTTACTAATGTCGCATCAGATGCGTTGTTTCGTGGATTGTATTGTGGAACCGATAAACTATGTTCGAACTCAGTACCACGGGTGGCTTCGCTACTCGATGGTGCTGCTGTTCTGTATGATGGTCGAATTCTGCACTATGTTTACGAGTCACACATTTTCTGACTGTTACAATATTACCCACTGGGAGCATTTGTATTAATATAATAGTATAAACAGGCTATATCAAATCAAATTATTTTTCTAAACAAAGATGACTAAAATTAAGAATTAAAATATATATTGGGTTAAATGACTTCTATAAAACAGTGAGCCATCACAATTTATTTTTAGTCTTCAATTTTTTTATTACTTTGAATATATAAACCAAGGAAAATAATTTAAAAAACAAAGTTTATTAAGTAATTTTGAAAATATACATTTTAAGATTGATAAAGGCCCTTTGTATTAGTAAAATATTGCAGCAAAAAACAGTAAGAAAATGCAGAAGTTTGTATTTAAAAATAATAAAATTTACTACATTTCTAAAAACTATACCCTATTATATATAATAGAATGGTTTAATTAAAAACTGTTATAAAAATTACAAAGCTTTGACAAGTTAATTAAAATGAAAAAAAAAACTTATGTGCCATGAAATATTCTCACATGTTTCAACAAATAAAATTAAAACAAAGCAAGATCATTCAGTTGAAAACATTTCATACAAAAATATATATTATCAGATATCATGTAATGAGGACAATGGCTTTCTGCATGGAATTTTGCTACTATATGTACCTAATGGCTATCCAAAGCATTTAAACTTCATTAGACAAATGAATGAAGAAATGTATAAATTTTCTGTCCATCTAGATTATGAAGTTTTTTTCAATATGGTATAATTTCAGATAGTATACATTTATAAAGTATCACTCCCAAAGAATAATATTTTTTTAAAATTTGTTTTAGCCAAAATGATCTTACTTATGCCTCTACTCCTTATAACACTGTACATTCAGATCAATTTGTTAATACTACATTTCTTCATGGTAGTACTATTTCAGAAATAAAATAAATCAGATTTTTATTCAACTTCAGATAAATCAGTCATTAACAATTTCTATAGAGAACCCCCCCCCCCCCCAAAAAAAAAGCAAATAAATGATAAAAAAGCACAAAGGTTGATTCTTCTTTATGTAGCAAAGTAACAAGAGCATGATAAAAACCTAAAAAGAACAAAAAAAAAGCTTAAATGAAATGTGAGATACTTGATTATGTTGACTTATTGCATTGCTAATATTATTATCATCTAAGAAGTCACAATTATATTAAAATAAATCAAGTAATATATTAGCAGTACCATTATGATAAAATCAGATAAAAATGATATTCAGAGACACATATAATAAATTAATTAAACAAAGGACATATATTTTATAAACAAAATATACAACTTGCTCAGAACATTACAAATTTTAATGTATTAAAATATAAATATAATAGGAGCACTGAAATAAATTTAATAAGAATTTTCTTTACATATTAGCCCAATTTACTTTATATATTAGATATATATTTTCCACTGAATGTCATATATCAGTTATTTGTATTATAAGGTGTTCAATGTAAGTTTTTTCTTTCTCCAGATAATTTCATTCTCTGATAATTTTAATTATAACTAATTAACACTTTTACATAGTCTTAATGTTATTTTATCACAACCAGTTCTCAAATTCATGCTATCATTATATTTTTGTAATGTTAAGATTGTTGAAAATACACTGAATATCTACTCACTAATATTTTTTATTACCTTTTATATACATACATTTCCAATATTAATTTACACCTTATCTTTTTAGATTATAAATATATCCCACACAAACTTCAACATAATAATACAAGTACCACTTTTATACCAGTATGCAATTAATAATTTTTTTTTGACATTTAATTTTATGTTGATGACATATCTAATAGCTTCAATTTAGTAAATTTTAATAATATATATCTGAAGTACTATCTTGCCTTGTCTAGAATAAAATTAAAAAAGATTCTTATTTTTGCCACATAAATTTTAAACTGATCAAGAAATGCAAAGTATTACATTTTTTCTTCCCTTTGATATTTACCATATAACTGATTAAATTTTGAAAAAAAAAATGTGTATAAAACATTAAACATAATGTTCAAAAATTTGATTCTGTTTTTACTATGGTTCAATAATGTCATATAATTGCCAGTTGCATAAATTAATTTCTTCACTGACCAACTTGTTGAAAATAATATTATTTATAAAAAGATTTGTATCCATGTACTAATAATATCAGGTTTGATTGTTAATGTAGCTTTAAGTGTCAATTAATACAAAAAAATAATATGTAGTGTAGTAAATATACATTATTACAAAAATGAAAATTTAAAATATAAAAAGTAATATGTTGAAAATCTATTACATGAAAATAAGCTAAAAATAAACATAGCTTTAGTATCAGATTCTTTTTCTACAGATCTAATTTAAAGCACTAGATTAAGACATTTAATTTTTTCTCCACTGATATTATAAATAACTGTATATAAATGTGATGCATTGATTTTAACAGAGTATTAAAATTATATTTTATGAAAAAGAAAAAAGCACTTTATTCAATACTTGATGAATTTATCATCAACATTCTTACCATTATCAATCCACTAGAGAATGAAGGTCTGACCAAATTTAACTCAGTCACTCCAATCTCTAGTCTCTCTTCTTCACATCCTCTAGCACACTTCCTCATTTTATTTATCCATCTCACATGCAAATAATTAGAACTGTTCATCTACTATCATTTTTTTTAGAAATAGGTTCTGTCCTCAGTCTCTTAAGTCTTTCAATAATGTCAATACTATCTGTTTATTTTCTCAACTATGTATTTTGTTTTCCATCTTTTCTTGTTACTGCTAACATAATTTCTCCATTCACAAGTAACAATTGGCAAAACATATCTCATAAAAAGGTTTCTTTTCAAACACATAGGCATATTTTCATTTAATATTATGTTCTTTTTACAAAAAGCACTTAATAAATTAAAGTTCATTATACTGGAAGACTAAGATCATAAAATTTATTCCAAAATTATATTAGACTAACTAAAAAAAGGTGATACCAAGGCTAATCTTGATACATAAAAAAATAAAAGAATAAAAACAGCAGCAAAGGCTGTGAGATCAGTCTAAGATGACATTTTTTGTGTGAGGCAATTCAAAATCAAAGACATTATTATTAAGTATGTCTTTGGGCACTTATATTTACGATACAATTTGAAACAATCTAATTTCATTATCTATTAATTTGGGTTCTTAGCATTAAAAAAAAAGGAATCTTGCTAATAGAGAAGCTATAGTGTTTATGAATTTCTTATTCATATGATGCATCTCCCATAATTTTTTTCCCTTTGCAAATTACATTGATATACTGATAAAATGCCTAGAAGATATTTCTAATAGACTTTAGATACTATTATATATTCTACAAGTTCTATGGATGCAATGCAACGCATTTCTTGTCATAAACATTTTAGAAGCATTTCAGCACAAATCTGATTGGTTTTTTCAGTGAAAATCTTTTTTTCTGACAATTGAAAAGGCAAAGAAGATTTAATATCAATTTCAAATCCCAACAGACTTAAATTAATTATTGAATTTATTATATCAAAGTTAATGATAAATCAGCAATTGAAATGTCTTACAATATAAAACACACTTATAATAGATCAAATTCACATCACAATTCACATGTACCCGAGTGATGAAGTTAATATTTTTAATTCCAAATATCAAATGGTAAAATATTTTTAAGTCTGACCCACCTCACAATTTTTATCTTTAAATAATTCATATTAGTCAATTAGTTGTAGAGAATTGATTATTATTTAACTCAAGTTTCTTATTCCAGTAGAATTACTCATCTAAACCAAAACTATTTCCAATTAATTTAGAGTGTCAAAATAAATTATTTAATAATGATTTTAATTGTAAATAACTGAACTTATTGTATAATATAGATATGTTTTCTGTTATTAAAGTAAAAAGAATTAAATAAACTACAACAAGGATCAAATGGCCTCTTATAGAAAATGATTAATCTTGACTGTGTATTAAAAATTCTCTTTAATCTATTTATCACTCTATTTTTATAAATAAAACATACCCTTGATGTATTTCGGAACTTTGTCATTAAAATATGATGTAAACCAGCTCTTCGTAAAATGTAATTAATTCAATCAGTTAAGGTATCATTCTTTTGTAAACTTAAAGTTAACTTTAAAATATTAATAATTACACAAAAACATATTTCTTTTTCTTCTTAGAATTTTGTACAAATTTAAAGTTATGAATAAATGTTATTACTATTATTTTTGTAATGTTTTGAAATTTTTTTAGATATTTGTATATGTAAAATTTAGATACTGTTGTAATTTAATCTTTTTCTATTATTAGATTTAGATATAAGTACATTATGTATATATGATAATTTATACATAAATATAGTACTATTTGAAAACAAGTATAATTTGTATACCTGGAGTTTAGATGTAATATAGAGGATTTTAATACAGACTTTCAAGTTCCCTTCAAATATCCACTCTATCTCATACAACCAATACACATGATTCCGCACATGTGCAAAAGATTAATGATCTCCAATATACATATTTTGCATTTAATCAGCACTCATCAGTTAGTCCAGATCAGCATCTCCCATTAAAGTTTGAATATTTGCTATCTTAATATAAACCGAGTATTGATTATATATATATATTGTAACGATCCGGATTTTAGCTAATTAACATAATCTGCACTACAGGGCGCCATCTAGGCATTTGAACCTAGAAAAATTTATAAAGTAGGCAAATACGTAAGTAAAAAAAAAAAATTATTTATATATTTTGATATCCGGTCATTAGCCCATGTCACTAGCTCAGAGAGTAATAGAGATTTAATAATATAATATCTTATCTAATTATATTTCAATATTAAAAAATAAATAAAATAAGCCACTGCTAGTAATTAACATACAAAAATTTATTTACGCACATATATATATAAGATTTAACATTATTTTTACTTTTATTTTAGAATTTAAATTTACATTTTAATTTTTATGCTGTTATAAGTTTGCACAGAGGGATTTATAAAAGTTGTTTATAAATGTTGAGTATAGATCGGTTACATAGATTACACGGCTAAAACATTTCAAAATAAACATAAACGATCAAAATACAAAATCATTGATACCGTCAATTGCATAGGGAATACAAGAAACCCACTGGTATTCATCGTAAGATACCGCAGTGGCACCAATAACTTAAAAGACATCCAAATAAATACATTTTAGATACTCACCGTAAGGTATCAGTATTTACCGAATGTCTACATATGTTTTGACCAAATATGAAAACCAAAAACATAATTAGCCGGTAATGAATTCATGCAAGCATCTATAAACAACTTAAATTTAATGCATTTTTATTTAGTGTCGAGTATGAATAAACTACATAGATTTGCATTTGAAGATAAAACATTCTATCCCCATTTAACCTTAGGCTAAAAGTTCGCAGTCAACCTGGCGTCAATCCATTTGATATATCGATGTATTCAATGTAATACGAGTATGGCAACACAAAATAGGTTAAGATAAGACATTGACTCTCATCAGATAGGAATATTACATCTATCTAATGAGAAGAACAATAAAAAAACACTCCATAGAAATGGACTGCGGTCATTTTGCCAACTTACGATCGCATTCCCTAGGCAAGAGGAAGTGTGTGGCGTATACAAGCGATTCTGCATGTAGAGAATCTTGCATTACATCTACTAACTACATCAATATATATCCAATCCACTGACCCAATTCAACAATGACATGAATAACCTAAGATTACCCTCCCCTAATATAACTTTACAAATCTATACAGCCATTCACGCTCGACTTAAGTTTATCATTGATATATTTTAATTTATCGGAAAACAGAAATCATAATAAAACTTAAAGATCAAAAAAAATATAAATGGAAATGATTTTACAAAAGAAATACATCAAATAACATTTCAACTACTTTAGTCAGATAGGAAATTCTTATATTTATTACTATTGGAAAGTTTAGTATTTAGAGTTCTTTTGTTTAGAAATGTTCATAAATTATTTATATTTAAAGCTGAGAGTTCAAAAAGTTCTTACAATTTCAAAACGTTTCTTTTATTCATTGCTTGCCATTTGGAATCCACATTAAATCCCCCGATGATCCTGTTGTCCTCAGTATAAGAAAAGCGATGTTTCATTTCTTTTTTTTTAACAACTGAAGGGATTGAAGAGTGCGTCTTTTCAATCCCTTCTCCTTCAACTCCGCACTAACACATATAGTCACATCTCCTCCTTCTAATTAATTAAAACCAAATCACTTTTTATTTCCAAATTTTTTTCTTTTATACATAACTTTAGGATCCAATGGACGTTACGTCATCATTGATGATGATCCTTCCATTGAGGTCTGATTTCCCCGATGGATTTCTTTCATTGGCCATTCTGTTCCTATTGTTTTCCTATCTGACTGTTGCTTATATATTTTAGATGCCCAAGGCTAGTTTACTAATTAAAATAATCATTTCCATTTTACAAAAGATTAATTAATCTGTTTTCAAACTTAAACATATATTTTTATCTCTAAATCTTTTCTGAAAATTTAGTTTTAAAATACTTTTTCTTTAATAAAGTTTTATTTTAATAATTATTTATCTGTGCGATTTTATATATATGCGAGTTTAAGATGATTTTTTTATTTTTAATTCTTAAAGAAGAAGTTTTTATTGGCAAACTTTTATTTTTTTTCATGTTTACTAATAAAAAAAACAATGTAACGACGTCTGTGCCCGTTACAATATATATATATATATATGTGTGTGTGTGTGTGGCAGATAATGATCTGGACCAACTGATGAGTGCTGGTTCATCACAAAATACAAAATTGGAGATCATTTATCTTTTTCACATATGTGTGATTTTGTGTATCAGTTGTATGAGATAAGTGCATAGGTGAAGAGAGCTTGAAAGATTGTATTCAAATCCTTTATATTACATTATTGCAGTGTGTATAAAATTATACTTGATAAAGAATATATTATATAATCAAAATGTTTAAAACCAACAATTAATATAAATTGAAGAACAATAAACAATTAACATATAAGCTAAAAAATGTTATTATGAATTTTTGCTTAAAATATTAAGTTGTTATTATAGTGAAAGCATTTAACCATTTAATGTTAAGATTTTTATATAAACACTAAAAAGTGTATTATTATTAATGTTCAATAACTTTCAATAACAAAAATGTGGCACAAATTATGTTTACATCAGCTAGCTCTATTTGATATTTTATTAACTAATGACTATTACATACATTTACCCATTGCCATCTGGAGAATTGAGTTTGTTTAAAAATATTCGTATAGTTAATTTCTCCCTAATTTTAAAATATTTCTGATTACACACTTTTATTAATGAATAACCATAAATATATTTAAGAAAGTATATGGTGTGAATAACATTCTATGATAAATAATACAATTAAAAAACAATACCGAAAGTGAAAATGATTAACCTAAGAAAAAGATACAGAACTATTGATTATAGATATAATAAACACTTCCATACTTCCCCATTCTTTTTAAATTCATATAAACAAAGATATAATAAAAGACAAATGACCCCCAAGATGCATTTCGAGTTCTGAACCAGCACTCATCAGTTGGCCTGATTACATAATAAAAAAGAAAACTCTTTAATGAGAAAACAGCCATTACTGAAATGTATAAAACGATTAACTTTTTTATAAGATCTTTTAAAAATTATTGTTATTATCATTATTTTTTTATAAAAACTATTTTCCAAGACTTCTCTCTCTTTATATATATATATATATGTTGATATGAAAAGATGAGCATGCTAATGCAGTTAAACAACACTCATCATCATCAGCACTCTCACTCCATACTATAGATTTAGATCATAAAATTGATTTTTCTAGTGCCAGGATCATATCCAGATGTGATAATCTCTACCAGTGCAAAATTAGAGAAGCCATTGAGATATTTAAAAGGCCAGATTGTATCAATAAGCGAGATGATACATGCAAACTTCTTCATGTTTGGAAAGATTTTTTAAAAAAAAACATTCTTTTTTTTTTTTTTCATATGTCATAGCATCAGCCGGGAGGCGAACCCCCAACCATCTGCAATCAACTACTTGCTTGCACGGCGGCTGCGATGACCTCTCGGCATAACATTTTTGCTATTGGTGGAACTTTCACGTTTTTTTTCCAAATCAGTGATTGTAGCGCCTCTACAACCGTCTTCCTAGTTTTTACCACCCAGTGGATGACTTGTGTGATCAAGTCGAAATGTTGGTATATCAATATTTAAATTTTTTAACACAGATGAACCTGCAAAATATGTCTTATATATATCATGAAATAAAACTGTGAATATTAACATTAATAATATTTTATGATATATATATATATATATATATATGCATTCTTATGATTTGAGAAAGAGGACGCTCTGAGGAAGGTACTTGATATTGTACTGAAACGTCAGCATTTAGCTTTTTCACTACACGGAATATCCAGCAAATAGTAATAATAATATGATATATATATATATGCTATTTCCAAAATTTTAAATAATAAAAAATGAATAGCCAAAAAAAAATTAATTAACATAGCTTTCTTATAATATAAGTGAAAACCATAGTCTTCAATAGTCCCATGATTATTAAATATTTTGTACCTCCAATTGTTATACTATTATTTTAGTGAGCTATTAAGAAAACTTTACTATATGTATGATAATCTTACTTTTTCCCCATAAACCTGTTAGTATTACTATTACTGCATATAATTTCATTATGCAATGCCTTTTATCAATTAATACTCGATGCCATAAGAGAAATAATAATATATATACATATGCATACACTTATATATAATTTTTAGAAGTGATAAAATGCAACAGTGTACCATTTTTGCTAATTATATTTAACAAAGAAAGCATCTTTGAAGATTTTAATTCTTACCAATAATTATTATGTATTAAAATAATAGCTACTTAAATCATTATATTTAATATATTCTGATGATAAAAACGTATTTTATAATGGGTTATATTTGTAAATAACATTTATGAATTATTCATTATATGAATTGTAATTGCAAAAAATAAATAAATATAAAAATAATCTGAAACAATGAAAAAAAAAAAAAAAGAAAAGAAAAAAGAATAAGATTTATTATAAAAATAAATTTTAAAAATTGGAATAGACCTAGGTATAACGATAGAAAAGTTAAGAAAAATATTCTGAAAAAAATATGATACTGATATTGATTTATGGAGAAGTAAATGCAGTAGAATGAAAAAGTTAATTTCCATAAGATTAATAAAAATTGCTTTGGATACAGATCATATAAATATTCATATGAATTTGTATATATATGCATATAAGTATGTACATATTCTTAAAAATATGTATATTCCATAAATGTAAACAACCATTGCATTTTAATTTTTTAAATATATATATAAAATAATATTTGAACATACAAACGTTAATAAAGATAGGTGTGAAAAAATTAGAAAATGTATATTTTTAACTAATGCATTTCTTGGTGTGAGTGGAAATCCTATTAAATGATCACTGATTTAGAAAATTCAATTAAAGTTGAGATGTTCACTCTCTGTCAAAATTTAGTTCAGTTGATGATTAGAACTAAATAGCTCAAGGCATCTATTATAATCGGAAGATAAGAATTCAAAGATCATCTGAATTTGACATCTTCCCTCTTTTGCACACCAAAGGTGCTAAGATTAGGTTGTTATCCTTTTGTTTTTGATTGCTATTACCAATGAAATGCAATGAACATTAATAACTGACAAAAACAATCTACGAAGCTTATCTTTAAATGAGATCATTCTTTAAATGAGCATTTATTCAACATATACACATATATTATGCTTATTGATTACACTGAAACAAATATTTGATATAATCAATATTATCTATCTACCTTGCAAGTTGTGTATTTAAGTGATAATTATTGGGGGGAAAAAAACTTTTAACACTTAGTTTACGCACAAATCATACACAGACATATTAGAGATGCAGAGATTCATTGTTAAGGATGTAACTCTAAAACAACTCATTATTAAAATATTTACATAAATTGTAAATCCAAATTATTATTTTTGTAAGTTTTTTAAATACTTAAATAATGTACTTTTAACATTTATTTTTTGTCTCTCTGTGTAAATAGTATATATAATACACCACTACCATCATCATCAACAACCATTTGTTAATGAATATAACTATTTTTATTAAATTTAGATAAAAAATAAAAATGAAAAGACAAAAGTTAAAAATTTATAGATGATTTTTGTGAAACTATACAAAATACAAATATAATATACTGTTCTTTTAATTTGCTTATTTGATATCTTGTAATATTGTCTTTTAATTTCTTCTGAATTTTATTCTTTTAAAGTCTTTAATAACTTTTCTAAATATAGCACACTGTTGTACTTTATCTACAATTATAATGTACTAATAAAGGAAATCTGTAAATGATGTCTGTTTTTTCCATAAAATTATGTTCATGTTTATTATAATAAAATTTATTAATGAGTCTGTTATCTTTAATTCACTTCATATTTGCAAAATTCAACAGCATCTCAAGTTGATAATTAGTAAGATAAAGTTTCTAATATTTTTCTTTTACCATTGGTTAATAAAGAATGGATAGTTTTTTGAATATTAATTACCAAGACAAAGACTTTATTAATTTATTCAAAATATTAAGGACATTCTGTAGATTACTCTTTGCATTGATAAGAATAGCTCAATTATCAGCACATTGCATATCTAGAAGCCAAAAAGATAAAATTTCATTTGATCACTTCAAATTAAAAAAACTCTGCCATCAAATCTATACCACATCTTTATGTTGCTTTATAAAATTGCATAAAAACTATTCCAAAACCATTGATATAAAACAAAAAAATTAGATGAGTTTATTATCATTTATTTCTGTATCGTTTTTTATTTGAACATTTAAAAATTTGTATAATGATATTAATACTCTTCTATAAGGTAGAAGCGTGTAATATATCCATACTAATCATCTTATATGACACACACATATATATTTAAATACATGAAAGTTTCTATTATTTTTATTGTAGAAAAATCACAGTCAGATCTTAAGAGAAAATGATCAATAAAAATTGTATACTATAAATGCTTTTGCATTCAAAAGGGCTTCCTCTACCAAATGCATATCTAATTCTTATATAAAAGCAAAGCATTTACAATAAATATATACTTAGTTTATGCATGACTCGTACTCACATATATTAGAGGCATAGGGATTTTTTTTTATTGATGTAACTGTAAAATAACTCATTATTAATTCTATATAAGTTGTAAATACAAGATTTTTTTTAAAGGTTTTTGTAATATACTTTTAACATTTATTCTTAATCTCTCAGTATAAATGGTATACATAGTAGATCACCATCATCATTAAAGACACTTATAAAGGAATATGACTATTCTAAATCTAGATGAAAAAAGAAATAAAAAGACAAAAGCTGCTTTTAAATGAGGAATCCTCTTTTGAATGCAAAAAGCATTATACAATTTTCAGTCACCACTGTCTCTTAACATCTGACTGTAATTTTCTAAAATAAAGATAACAGAAATTTTCCCATATTTAAAATATATCAACCATTACAACTGCTAAAAATTATTAAATTACAATATTTGACTGTAGTAAAAGTATCTATTGTAAAAATAAAAAGAGCAGGAAATTTTATGAGTTTTGTTCCCTTAAACATATATAGATTTACTCTATATAATGAGAATATTCTTTTGAATGCAAAAAATTATTTCCAGTTACACACACACACACACACACACATATATATATATATATATAAGTACAAGTATAATTAATATACTTGGAATTTAGATGTAGTATAGGGAAGTCGAACACAGACTTTTATGCTTCCTTCAGCTATCCACTCTATCTCATACAACGGATACACATGACCACACATGTGAAAAAGTTAAAGATCTCAAATATGTGTATTTCATGCTGTACCAGCACTCACCAGTTGGTCCAGATCATGATCTCCAACACACACATATATAATAAGTATTCAATTTATATTAAATAGCAAATCTTCAAACTTTAATGGACAGGCTTTAATCTACTTCACCTCCCAATTCTTCAGTGATCCATACCATTGAAAATTTCATTTAAATCCCCTATATATATATATATATATATATATATATATATATATATATATATATATATATATATATATATATATATATATATATATATATATATATATGGCTAAGATACATAGATGACCTTTTTGTCATATGACAACATGGAAAAAATAAATTAGATGATTTTTTCTCACATTTAAATAATATGCATCCTCATATTAAATTTACAATAGAGACAGAGTCTGATGGAAAACTTCTTTTTCTTGATGTACTGATCACCAGGACACCAAATAGTCTATCATTTTTGATTTACAGAAAGACTACATTCTCATCATCACCCAGCTCAGATTGTTTCAGAAGCCAAAACTGTCTTAAATAGAGAAATTAACCTTTCAGATGAGTCACACCTGAAAGAAGAAATAAATCATATTAATAGTATTTATTAGCAAATAGTTATAATAATGAATTTATTTAAAAAGCCTTAATTTACACCCAAAATGGTCAAAATAGGAAACAAAAAGAAAATAAATTGGTTATTAAGATTTGTGTTCCATATGAAAAAGGAACTACAGACAGTATTGGACATATATTAAAATGCTATAATATAAATGCAGTGTTTTCTACTAATATAATAACCAAGCCTAAGGATTCAATCCCTCTTGAATCTCATGGTGTTTATGAAATCTTATGCGATAATTGTAAAGCTTTTTACATAGGTATAAGCAATTATCACATCAGTGTTAGCAGAGTGAACATGCTAATGCAGTTAAACAACACTCATCATCATCAGCACTCTCACTTCATACTATAGATTCAAGTCATAAAATTGATTTTTCTAATACCAGGATTATATCCAGATGTGATAATCTCTACTGGTATAAAATCAGAGAAATTATTCAGATACTAAAAAGACCAGATTGTATCAATAAGCAAGATGATACATGCAAACTTCCTCCTATTTGAAAAGATTTTTTAAAAAAAAACGTATTTCAATTTAACATTTTTGCTATTGGTGGAATTTTAATGTTATTTTCAAACCAGTGATTTCTACAACCATCTTTCTACCATTTATCACCCAGTAGATGACTTGTGTGATCAAGTCGAAACGTCTGTATATTAATATTAATTTTTTTTAACACGGATGAACCCGCAAAATATGTCTTTTATATATATATAGAAACATTTTCTTCAATATGGTGATCGAACATTGTACTACTTTAAAAAGTAATTAAATGTATTATATTTTATTAAATTAAAATATAAAGCTTGTATAAAACATAAATATTAAATATAGTTATATTTACTAAGAATATCTGCAATCATTATTCTTAATTATTATTCTTTTAAAAAAAGTTCTCTCAATTATTATATTTTTTAAACATTCAATTTAATTAGTTACTAGAGTAATCATAACTTATATTGTGAAGAACATAATGGAACTATTACAATCATTTTAAAATTAATAATCAGAATCACACATTTTTTCATTACATGATTATATGTATTATTTTTTATTCGAATTATATTTAAAATTTTCTATTAATATTAATAGAAAAAGTATTTGTATTCATATTAATATTAACTTTGACCTTAAGCTTGGGTTTTAAGATAAAATAAATATAGTTCAAATACATTCATTATTTATAGTATTTAAAAATAAGTAGTTATATAAATACTAAATTATTTATTGGTTTTTACAAAAAAAATAATAGAATTAAAATGCTAACTCTATAAAAAAAACTATTTAAAGCTGATTAAATATAAAAACAAGGCTTAGAATTATATACAAACTTCATTTAAGATTTTACTCATAATTCTACAATGCATAGATGCTGAATTATCCGTCTCCCCTTCCTTTTTTTAAAAAAATTTATAAGACTAAGTTTACAAATGATAAATTCCCCCCTCTCCCCCCAAAAAAAACAACTTTATTTCATTGAAAAATATCAATTAAAATTTCAGTATCTACCATTAAAAATAAAATAATTTTATAATCATAAAAATTACTCCACTAAAGAACTTTATTAAAGACAACATTGTACTTACTGATATCTTGAGCCAACACAGATGCATTATGTAAAAACTTTAGAGAAAATATATTATTCTAATATCTACGTAATCCATACTAATATATATTTAATTCTCTGACAGTTTTCTCAAGTGTTTTTTAAGCAAATGTGTATTTATTATTCTTTTTAGTACAAAAATATAACATTTTAATAGAGTACAATATAGTCTAAGTCAATACGTTCTTTATAAATAAAATCAACACAATTTGAGACATATAAGAAATAAATATCTGTTATTTCAGTGCAGTTTTCTAATTATCCAAATAGAGATACATGAAAAACCACAATCATTCTTTTTTCTTTGATATATACAGTAAAGTAAAAAAAAAAATCACAACACTCAAAATATTGAGTAATACATATCATCTCTTAAATAATAAAAACTAATAACAGTACAAGTTTCAGCACTAAATTAAATTAATTTGAGTGAGAACACCATAGACACTTTGAAAATACACACACAAAAAAAATTATAGATACAATTAACTATTTTAATGTTTTTAGAAAGTTTATGATGATAGCATTTATGATAGAGTGTTTCCATTATCTAAAATTATTTGTTTAATGTTTTTACAAAAATTCAAACTTTATTTAAAATTTCCAAATATATTCAATTCTTAATAATAGCACGCAGGCTAGCTCAAATGGTATTATTCTACTCTTTTTTTTCAGGTATTACTAGTTGGACCAGTGGCAGTACTAATATAGAAATTAAACTTGAGACTCTTATACTCATGTGAACTAAAGTTAAGATAGTGTTATATCCAATTAAGTTCTTCTGTCAAAGGCAATAGCCAATAAAAGACCCTCCTATTTCTCCATTTATTCTTAAGAGAAAGTATAATAAGTTGTTTTGAAACATTGTGAATTATTAAGTTGATTTATGAAGATTATTTTCCTTATAGAATAAACAGCTTCTTTAAACTTTCTTCTTTTATTTTTTCCTTTCTGATAAATATTCTCATCTATGCCCAATAGAATATAAAATTATATGGACAGACATTGTCAGCAACTTTAGATAAATCTGTTTGTTCCTCTATTGAGATGACTGATTTCATATGTTCTTTCAAATTTTCATAATACTTCATAAATGCAGTTTTTTTCAGCATTTCCATTTTAGGTTCTATGAAAGTAGCATTCCTTATATTATGCTTTGTCTAATATGCAGAGTACAATAATTATATATATATTTTTTGAATATTCTATGTTATTTATTTAAAGTTTTGTTTAATAATAACAGATGTTTAATAATTCTTTGTGACAATGTGTTCTGTGTAAATTTTCTTTTGCCTAATCATTACTTTCCAAGCAATGTTATCTTTCTCTGTCATAGTGATAGTATAAGTTCACTGTTTGTACACCTGTCATCATTGGATATTTATGCTAAATAATATCCCATATATGTGAATGCTCACTATAGTTTTGAATTTACCATGAGAAAATTTTATTGAAAGAACATTTAAAAATGTCACTTTTTGTTTTATTTTAAATCTGTTGGAAATTAAAGTGAAGAAAATGTTTTTGATGTGTGTCCAGAATGTTTGTGATACTGCTTCACTATATGGCCACACAATAAATATATCATCAACATAGTGAAATCAGAGTTTAGATGGATAGAAACTATAACTTATGATTGTGATTTCAAGTTTTTTCATATATATAACATTGATTAGAAATGTCAGGAGTGAATATATAGCCATCCCTTGATTTTGTTGCAATAATTTTTTGCTGAATTGAAATTATGCTGTTGTTATAAAAATGTTTAAATATACAATTATACCACCAAATGTGAAGTTTTCTATAACATCATTAAGAAAAAATTATTCTCATTAAGTTATTATCTTTATTTAATCTTTTTCTTACAATACACAATGCTTCATCATAGAATGCATTTATGAATAAACTTTTCATATTAAAGCTTATAAATATGTCAGTTCTTTCCATTTTCATATTGCTGATTAATTTCACAAAGAATTTGGAATCCCTGATAAAAGATTTTGTCTTATATTTCAAAAAACTAAGTACTTTAAAAAAAATCCGGACAAGGTTGGACAAGTTGATACATATGGATTTTAAATAGAGCATAAACATATGGAATGTTCCTGAATTATATTGTTCATTTCTTTCTTTCTGAATTGATGAAGTACTTGCAGTTATTTATGAATAATGTTTGTAGTTTTGATTTGTAGTAGATATAGAAATTTTTGCTGCATTTTTGTATTGTTTTGCACTCATTTTATTATAGACAGTAATATTCACTACAACTGTATCCATGTCTAGTTTGAGAGATTTTCACTCTCAATATAGGTTATGTTTAATTTAGGTTACTGGTTTTCATTAAGTATTTTTTATTTTTTTGCATAATTATACTGATTTTTCTAGAGACAATTTTTCAGTAATCTTTCATTACTACCATTATATATAATGAAGAAATATTAGATGGTGTAATGCAAAATTTCATTCTTATTCCAGGACAGAAATTCAGCAGATATTAGATATTTAGAACAAAGATTTTAACTGAGGAAACTATTATGCTGTTTGTTACAGAATGATGTCTTATATGTCCATCTAAGTTTTTAATTTTTTTTGACATTGGTCTATAATATCATTTTCTTTCTGATTGAAAACTTTCTCTCATAAGTTTAACTTTATAGATAATATTCTATATTACAAATGGCATGTAAGATGTGATATTTGAAAACTTTTGATCATATATTCTTTTTTTTTAACAGAGCTCCATTTGCTTTCTAAATAATCTTTTTACTTTCTAAAAATGAACGTTTTAGTTGAAGAATTTAGAAACAATTTCTTCAGATTTACACTTGTGAAGGAAAGTTAATTGATTTTTTAAAATTTGGTCAGTTTTAGTTATTCTTTTTTATATTGTCTAAAATGTTACATAATATTCTATCTATATTGAGTATTTAGTGTTGGTCTGAAAGTTTACAATAATTCAATTTAACTGGAAATCCTATGATGGACTATTGCCCATCCAAAATTAATTGTTAATATCTTTAGAAAAATTCAAACTTTAAAGTTTTCATACATATTCATCTGTTAGTAATACCACACAGGGTTAGTACATAATCCAATGTCTAATGTGGTATTATTAATCTCTTTTCTTCAAGAGTTGCTGCCTGATAAATGCTTATGAATTTAACTTGGGAACATTAGAATCATGAATACTGAATTTAAATTGATTCTCTAATAAACTAATCTATTTTGTCAAAGGCAAAAGATTAGTAATTTTTTTATACACATCTATGCTGCATTCCCTGATTTCTGTATTATTTTGTAAGAGCAAAGTTAATGAGTAGGGTCTAAACATCAAAATTATTATATTAGATTAACTTCGAATGTGTTTATTTGCCATTGCTATGTAAGGAGCTTATTTTAATTTTTTTTTTTTTACATTTTTTTATATTCAATATTCTATTTTTTCCTACGTATTTACATGACTTGCTACTTTAGATACATTTCTTCTTTTCTTTTTAATCATTATTTTATATTTATAATAATTTTCCATGGTTGTCTGGTTTTATTAATTCATGTCCTTCATCATTTATATGCTATCCCATAAATACAATTTTTAATTAGCAAATTCATTTTATTTTTATAGATTTTTTTAGCAATTCCACTTTAGGTTATGCAGAGATTAAAATTTATTGTACAGCTTTGTAAAGCTCTTTTATAAAGCTCTTTTGGAAATCACAAAATAATGATATAAAATAGAAATATATAATCCAATATAGCATAACTGTGAATATACCAATGAACATATATTCAATTGGGAAAAGACAAGAATATTGAAAAAAGAGGAAAAAATGAAATTAAAAAAATTATAGAAGTTTTTCAAATGATAATGTCAAATGATTCCATAAATCAATTTAATGTGAATTTATAATGTTTGGAATTATTCATTAATTTTGTACTGAAGGAAAAAGTGAGAAATTAGGAGATGCCTCATGGATAAATATATAACTTTTCTATTGATTGGTGTCTTTAAAAGAAAGATCTTCACAACTCTAAATGTTTCAGATTTGATTCCTATGCTAGGATAACCATTGATTAGACCAGTAACACCTGAAAAAAAAGAGCAAAATAATATCAATCAAAAAATATATTAATCTATGTGTTGTTACTAATAATTGAATATATTTTAAAAGTTTTAATAAAGTTTGAAATGTCCTAAAAGCATTTAACAATTAATTCTAAGTGGTGGAAAAAATATAACATATAATTGCAAGTAAAATGACATTATCATAATCTTTCAGATAAACACTAAATACTATTTTAGCTATTATAAAAAATTATGTCTAAATCTGTCCAAAGTAAAAAAATAATTAAATTTCCAATATAAATGTAAATACTGAAGTGGTTATTGTAATCACTTGCAACTAAAATCTCTAGTTTACATTTATAAGCCTATGGAAATTATTTCTAGAGTAATTGCTACTCTGTTAAAAGAAAAGAGGAATGCTCAAGCGCTTTTAATTATTAGCGATTATATTGTAATAATATTATAGAATGTTTGCAAAAAGTAAATTTACTGATGAAGGATTCACAAAAGTTTTTCTATCAGTAAAAAAAAAAAATAAAAATTTAACTTACATGAAAAATTAAACGAATGGCAAAATAAAAATAAAAAACCTATTAATTTAAATGGTTATATAAAATACCACAATGTATCAAACAACCTAGTAATTTAACCAGCTAAAATTTTTTATTCTAAACATCTAACAGATGCTGAATCTTTTGTTCTGGAATGAAAATTAAACTTTACCATCACATCATCTAATATCCTTTCTTTGGATGTAATGGTAGCAATAGAGAAAATTATTCAAAAATTTCCCTAGAAGATGTAATAAATTTATGCTGGAGAATATATCAAAACACTTGATATAACACTGCATTCTCAAATCAAACATTAAAAGGAAATATATTACATGTCCACAAAATAGGTAAATTTATCATCTTTCTTCCCAGTGAGAAGTGCAATGTGACAGTTGTAATGGATGTTCCTAATTTTTTATAACAAAGTACAAGAGCTCCTCACATGATCCTAATATAAAATAGTTGCACAATATCTTACCCCACCTTTAGAAATGAAGTTGCAACCATTAGCCAGAGAGTATTGCAGGTATTTTACTGATTCTGAAAGAAACAAGTTAACAATATAATTAAGCAATTTTTCACATTTTTATAGTCTATCTAAAATCCATAGCAACCATGTTCTATTAAGACTTATTATTAGTTATAGAAATTCACCATGACAAAACTTGTCAAAATTTCTTTTTAAGAATTTTAATTCTATCATATACAAAAAGTATCCTCTATCAGAGATTTTACATATTCTATGGAATTAATCAAAAATAAAAACAACTGATATATTAGAAAGCTTTGATGTGGAATGTTTATTTACAAATGAAGCCTGTAACAAAGTGTTATCTGTTAGAAAAAAAAGGTTATATCTGAAATATACTAACTTACAAATCAGAAAAACTTTTCCTATTGATAGTATAATGGAATTCTTATCTTTCTGCACAACAATAACACATTTAAGATACAATATAGAATTTTACCAACTAAATAAAAGGATGGCTATTTATTGACTACTGCCAATTCTGATTAGCAACATTTACATGGAAGAACATGAAATCATAGCCACAAATGCTATTCATATTTGCATAACCTCAGGTTTATTGTTTCAGTGATACATTTGTTGTGTGACCATATGGTGAAGCACTAATAAATATTCTGGACATGCATCAATAATATATATATATTTAATTAAAAATAAAACAGAGTTAAAACAAGAAGTTCTTATAACAAGGTTTACACATAGAAAAATCAAAACTACAGTTTACAGAATCTCACATACACAATAAATAACTCAGCATATATTATCCAGTAATAATAAAATATCAAGAGTGAAGTTATATTATCATTATAAAACAGTTTAAAAGGGGTTGTTAAAAAAAGTTGTATGATAAAAGAAAAAACCTACATAGAACAAATTCTTATGAAAAATGATTATCTATAAGCTATCACTAAATAAACTTAAAGGCTTCCAAAATATATATAAAAAGAAACAATTATAGGTATTACAGTTTGTCCATACACACCAGGAATAGAAGTGAAACTAAAAAAGTTCTGAAATTGATAAAGTCATGGCATGCTATGCTAAAGTCATATCAAGTTACAGGGAATCGTCTCTACAAAAGCTAAGCTGAATTTTTTGAAATGTAACTACATCTATGAAATATCATGTGAATATTTAAAAACATATATCAATAAATCCAGATTCCAAATTGAAAAATAAAAACAGCAAAAACACATGTATCTAAAATAAAAATAGATATATCTAAATTAACTGCTTATGCAAGTATCAATAAACATATGTTCCTTAGGAAAAAGACAAAAATATTGTGCAGAAGTATAAACAGGAAATTTTAAAAAACTCACATGACATTCAATAAGTCAACCTAATATGAGAATTTATATTGTTTACAAATACTCATTAATCTGTCCCTGAGAAGAAAATGGAAAAAATCAGTAGATGGCACATAGGTAAATATATAAAATTTCTACTAATTGTTGTCTTTGACTGAATAACTAATTAATGAGATCATCTTAAATTCCATGTTTATGAGTGTAAAAAGCCCAAGCTCAATTACGATGCTAGTACTATAGTTGATCAGACCAACAACATCTAAAAAAAGAGGGAAATAAGACAAATTAAAATGTTGAGTTATGTATAAGATTATTTCTTTATAATTTCTTAGAATAGAGATTTGTTTTAGCAATTATGTATGGTTGAGTATATCTTTTGATTTTTTGTTACAGTTTCTGAATATAAAAATAGATCAACAAAACCATATCATTAATAAATATATATAGATTATATCTTCATCTGTTCTAAGAACTGCAGTGAATGAGACACATATAGCAACATTAGTTTCATCTGAATTCATCATTCCAAAATATTTAAAAAGCTTTGAATCTTACCAAATATTTTTCAGCACTTTAACAAATTTATTTTCAATGTTTTGATTCTCTTGAAAAAAGATTTATGAATTTTCCAACAGTTGTTTGTATATTCATGGCAGTTTAAATATTAACTTCAAAGCTGTAGTATACCAAGACAAGTTAAAAAAATTATTCTTATATCCATGCCATTGTTGTTTTAACCGGCTGGTATGTGAAAAAAAGTTTTAACTCAAATATTTTTTTCTCATTTCCAGATAAATTAAGCTTACACTGCAAAATGATTTTTACCAATTTGGTCTTTTAGTATATAATGGAATAAATATAATATTTTACAATGATGTTCAGTGTGTAATCAATTGCTCAAAGTGCAAAACACAACTTAATGAAATATCTTAATTATCATTCTTTCAATTCTAATATATCTTCAATTATTTATCTCAAATATTTGTTTTTCATTATTTTCTTTTTCATATAATCAACCATAAAATAAATTATTACTTTATTCACCCTAACAAAAGGGTTAAGTCATTTATAATTAATCAAACATATAATTAACACATTTTGATATCAAAAACACTATGTGGTCTGGTAATGTTTTATTTTATATATGAATACTTTTTTCAGTCTTAGAAATATTTAATAATCAATATAACTCGTAATCCTTTCCGTTTTATTTGACTTTAGCATGTTGGTCCAATTAATGATTCAATAACTTAATCACTTCTTAGATAAAAAAAAAGAAAAAAAAAGCAGTCTAATGTAAAGAATGAAAGTCAATTAGTTTGCATTGGATTTATCCTAATTATATCCATAACTTATTTTGTTTCATCAATTTGTTTTTATGCTGATTGTTTTTAAATTTTATTGACTAAATAATTTAAGAATGTAACTACTTTTGTGAAGCATATATAGTTAAAACAAAAGTTATATATATAGGTACCATTATTATTTATATAAAAAAAGAATTCATAAAAATTATATAGCTTTAAAATTGAGATATTAAAATAAATTACATTGTATATATCCATATATTATTGACACATTTTTATATACACACACATTCCACCTGAAATATAATTGACTACACATGGGTTCTTTTCAATTTTATATTTTGAATGAATTTTTTAAGTGTACATATATCTCGAAAAATTATTAAAAGTATGAAATTTATTACTTTCAGTTAATAATTATAAAATCAAAATTAGCTTTGTAAAATCTTTATGTCATGTAAAGACATTCATTTTATATATATATTATTTGTAGCTGTCTAAATTGAATTTGTAAAATTAAATTAGCATTAATTAAAAAGTGAAAGCAAAATATTATTTTGAATTTTCATTTCATATAGTAAACACAGAGAAAATTAAATAAGATTTAGTCAACAAGGAAAAGCAAAATCTGTTTTCTTTTTTTAGGAAAATATTGAAAACTGAATGTCGATGCTATGTGAAGCACCAGAACTAATATGTTTTTTTTTCATATGTCAAATGCATTGACCAGAAAGCGAACCCCGGGCCAGCTGTTTGGAAGGTAGCTATGTTAACCACTAGGCCACCAACGCTTGACCAGACTAGTATGTTAAATGTTTATTCCGGAGATTTTAGAATTTAATTCTGTTATTTTACTGCTATTTTAAATCACACACATTCTAAATACATAAGCTATTTTTAGCAAGGATTTATTTGTGTTACATGTCAGATAGTATTCTATTATAATATTACTTGTTAATAATAATGAAAAACTGATTCTAACAGCAAAGTATGATTTACTGTGGTTATGGTCATTTAGAAAGGTCTATCAGTATAGTGATTAGTATATTTGCTTGTATTACTGATGGTGTGAAACATAAATGAAGTATAAATTTTTTATATAGCTGAAAAGTTTCTCAAAATTCTTAGAAGGTTTTTAATTATTTAGTTTATATCTAGCTCAGCTAGGTATATATTATTGTTTAGTAATTATATACCTGACTATTTTTCGCCAAAAAGTAAAATTTTTAAGATAATTTGACTTAATTTATATGAATTTTTTTTTACTTAAACCAATTCTCCATAAACTCTGAAATTTATAAAGAAGAGAAACATTGCTTTTTCGAAACAACATAAAGAATTGATATTGAGTAATAAAGAAATTATCATATAAAGAGTGTTTTATATATTTTAAAAACAAGTTTGTATCAGTGTTATATTATATATCAGCAATTTCAGCATATTTGAAAAATTAAATTATATGAACATAAATTACTTGAGGTAAATTTATATATAGTTTTACTTTTCCTCTATCTGTTTGATATTGATTTATTTAATTGAAACTAGAGGGGATTTAATGTAATTTAATCAATTTTGAATATTTTAAAATTTAATTTTAAACAAAATTTATTTAGTGAATACTAATAGAGATGAATATATTTTTAAACATTTTTTATACAGATTTTTAACTTTGAACAAAATTAATTAAGTTGAAACTAGTAAGGTTATTTAAAATTTGCGCTATATATGGATACACTTAGATAAACAAAGTATATTTTAAATTAAATATTATCACCAAAGTTTTTGTGATTATTGTTAGTGAAGTTAAAAAATAGGATGAATAATTTTTTATATATATTTTTGTTGTATGTTATTAATTGGAAACATATTTTGCAATCTTTTTTTAAAATTTATTTTTTGTTCATTTGTTTTATTAATAATAATAATGTCAGTTACTCAGTATGTCATGTGCTATTCAAGAATTAATGTTTAAACACTTAAGTTCCATTCAATTGACTTCATTTTTTGGCTTTTGTTTTATTTTTCTCAGATTGATATCAATCCAAAAATCTATAGCAATTTTCATCATACCAAACTGCATGGACAGCTATATATATATATATAAGTTGTTTTTTTAATATAAATTTAAGTAGTTAAAATGTTATTACAAATATTAAATTACAAATGCTAATGAAATTTATTTAATGCTAAATCAATATTTTTTATGCTGCTTTCTAATTTAAATGATTATGTCATACTCTTGATTATATATATATATATATATATATATATATATATATAGATATGACATAATATATATAAATAATTATTAATAATAATGTAATATAAAATGTATATCATCTATCTATATTAACTGAATTTATCGACTTTCATGATACATTTCAATCCAAAACATTTAAGTTCTTGCCAAGGGAATCTAAATATTAGCTGGGAAAAATGTCATCCACTCTTCAATCTGTAAAAGATTTTAGAAAAATTAATATTGATTATAAATATACATAATCTATCATTCCATGAATCTTCATATTAATTCTAAAAATATTAATTTATTTAACAAATAATCTACATTTGTGTATGCTTGTTTAGATAAAAGATGTAAATAGAATAGTCTTTATATAATTCATTACAAGGCGGAGACCCCTCTAATAATTTTTCTAAAAGCAACATTAAAAAATAATAGTCACTAGATTAACCAATTAATGGCTCATGAGAGATTTTTGTGAATTTTTTTTAAATTTTCTGGTTTATTATCTAGGTATCATGAGGTATGTAGTTAATTACTGATCTATATTGAATTACTAGTTAAACTAACAAAAGGTTCCAAGCATTACTAGATTCTAAATTTTTTTTCATTCTATCTGACTTGGATTAAAACTATATCACATGATCACCATTTCTTATGCTTATTCTTAACTCTTATTGAAACATGCAAAACTCTCCATACAGTAGTGCCACGCAATGAAAGACAGAGTAATCATTGGATGCCAGAGGCTTGTGCATTAAATCGCTATCTAGTGCCAACTCATTCAATATCCCCAAACTAGTTTCTAGTTTGTGGCTTTCATAAGTGGGGAGCCTTGGATCTCAGAGCACTGCAATTAGATCTTAGGATCTAATGCAACTCTCCAGCAGTCACCTTTTATCTCTACTTAACTACAAAACGATGAGTCTAAAATTAGAAACTGAATATTTTCAATCCAAGCTCATTAGCTTATATAGTCACATATATCTGAAATCAGTTCAGTACTCCTACATTTTAGTATCTTTGGTTCTTTAGTAACCATAGCCACCATTATCCAATTAGGCAGGATTGGTTTTAAACCATTAAACATCACATGATTAACCATTTCTTATGCTTGCTCTTAACTGTTATTAAAACAGGGAAAACTCTCCATATAGTAGTGCCTAATAGGATAGTGGTGGATATGGTTATTAAAGAACCAAGATACCAAAATGTATGGGTACTGAGTTTAGACATATAAGATTATATAAGCTAATGAGATTGGATTGAACATATTGCGTTTTTAATTTTAGACTCACAGTTTTGTAGCTAAGTAAATATAACAGGTGGCTGCTGAAGGATTGTATTAGATCTTAAGATTTAAGTGCAGTGCACTCAATTCCAAGGCTCTTCATTGATGAAAGCCACAAGCTAAAAACTAGACTGGGATATTGGATGAGTAGGCACTAGATAAGGTGTTTATGCATAAGCCTTCTGGCATCCATGATTACTCTAGCTAGCTCTGAGTGGCACTGCTGCATGGAGAGTTTTGCCTGTTTTAATTTAAACTATATTTTATGAGCATAACAAACTGATAACTGATGAGTATACCATAATGCATCTTCATGTATATGCATGTGCATGCATAGGTGGAAAATTGTAAAATGGTTCTTCTAAGAGGAATATTAACTATGAAGCATTTCATAGCAAAAGTACTTTTAATTTTCTTGTAGGATAAGAAGTTGGTTTACTAAAGTCTAACTACTGTTTATGCTATAAGCAATTTTTTCATCTCCTTTCTGTATTTGGTTTTCACTAATTTTATCAATGGGATTGTATGTTATCTCAGCCATATTTCAATCATTTTTATACATGCCTAGCAGTTATGGATTTAAATTTCTCATTATGTTTTTTGTTAGAGACAGTGCAATAGACTAGAAGTTTTGTTTTGTAATCTTTTGCATGATCAGCATAATCACAAAAAAGTGCCTTAGAATTAGATTATAATTAAAAGTTTTAATTCAAAAAAACTTATGTTTTGTGATCCTTATATATTAATCTTTGTGTATCATGAATATGAAACAAACATGGTCAAGATATATAAATATAGCTTATTCCATGCAATCTGAGTCGATCACTATTCTGGGCATATTAATAATAAAATTAAATACAAATAATTTTAATAGTAATTTTAATGATGATAAAGCAGGAACTAATAATAGTAATGAGCAAGTAATATTTAATTTTTTTCTAAATATGAGTATATGTACTAAGTGAGCTTTATAGGAGACAAACTTTTCATATTCTAAATAGAGCCCGGTGCACATAACTAAAGAGATGTTAGGATTTAAAGATTGCTGTAACTATAATTATTCTTAGAGAAACTCTTCTTTTAAAAATAGAAAATTTAGTTAAAAAAGTAGATGGTTACAAATATTTTTTGGAAAAGCAAATCATCACATGAAAAGATATTGCATAGTAGTGAGTTTTGAAGACTAATTTGTAACCTTATATTTTTGGAATTTATACTAGCATCAATAAAACACTGTGTGCCAATTAATGTATGCTTATATTTCAACATTAGATTTAGAGTTTTCAGAAAAACAATAGATTTTATTTTTTAATAAATAGTATTATTACATAAATTTCTTTAAAAAACATTTTTTTTCTTTTAGAAACATTGATATGTATTGTGATAGGAGCAAATAACATTGACTTAAAATTATTAGGTACCATGATATTAGTGTTACAAACCCAAATGGTCTTTTGTTCTTGAAGTTTGTATAACATTGGGCTAATTATTATGAAGACTTCACTTAAAGAGAAAAATTATTATAATAAAGCTTGCATGCATTCAAACTAAAAACACCACATTTTAAAAGTCTTCATAATAAATAGGATTCAGAATGCAAAAAAGTCTGTATTATATAAGCCTGTATTAATACTGTATTGAAAAAAATAGTCAAGTATTATTAAACAATAAAATTGTCAGTTGGAATTTTCAACAATATAATATTATTAAGCATGAGTTTATTGTCAATAGAAGTAAATAATTGCTGGATTTTTAAAAAAGAAAAAGTATTAATTAGTTTGCTGAGAACCAGTCTTTTTTTTGACTTAATTACAGCATATCAAGAAGTATTATCTGCTTGGTAGAAATAATAAATGTATAACATAAACGTTCACACCAATATAGTGTTTTAAAGAAAAAAATTCAGCCATTGATGATACGGTTTAAAATGGTTAGTGTAATAAAACTTACACAGAGATAATCCATTTTTAACCTATGTTGACATTTTTTTAAATATTTATCTAGAACTCTTTTTGCTTGATAATAATGATATTATATTCAGCTGAAATATTTTAATTATCTTTTGAATAATGAACAAGAATTGATTTGAATATTTTTGATGATATAACCCTCTTAAATATTCATTTAGATTTAAACACAGATATCAGCTTAGTGAAGGTAAAAACAGTTCCCTAAATATAATTTAAAAAAATATAAAAGCTTCAGGATCAGATAAGATCTCTGGAGAAGTTTTAAGACAAAGTGGTGATATGGCATTTCCGGTTCTTAAACAGCAAACAACGTGAACGATAGCTCGCATCAAAATTGAAATCAGCAGGAAAGGGGGTATCAAACCCCATTCCAAACCCCTAAATACAAGGTAAGAGAAGTTTTATATATTTAAAAATGGAATGTGATAATGATATAGATAATATACATAGCAATTCAAGCTTAAATTGTCACACTCAGTCGTTCAACAGAAACGATAGCCGAAATCTTCATAGCTATAATAACAAATCTCAGGCTCCATCTGAGATCAAAAAACTTCCCATTAGCAATGCTAAGCACCAAATAATTACTGACAACATTAAAATGCAAGAAATTATACAAACTTCGTCAGTTATATGCAATAGCGTTGGTTTCCCATCGGGCGAAATAACAGCCAATATTAATAATACATACGAAAACAGTAACAACACTCACCGTATTTCCCAAACTCCTTTAGGAGAAGTAAATAAACACAATTTATCCACAACCGTGAAACACACTCAGAATAATTTGGAACAAAAAATAAAATATCAGCAAAATCTATCTGAAGAAAGGAAAAAATTTTTTTTTAAATCACCAGAGGTCACCAAATTCGCTGCTGTATCACCAGAGACTGTCAACAGTATTTCGGGAGAAAAAAACGAAATAACAGATAAAAAAAAATCAACAAAACCCATTCACAAACAAATGAAAATTTCAAACTAGATGAACCTTTAATATCTACATCGTTCGCACATTTCAAAACAGACTCACAAATACAAACCCTCCCAAAAAAATCTATATCCTACGCTAACGCTTTAAGTATCAACAAAGACGTTAAAACCGCAGAGACTAACTCGGTCAGCAATATTAATGAAATGCTTATAGGCATATCGGAATATGAAAGAGAAATCACAACAGAAGACAATCAACACCCCCAATCAATTAAGATATTAAATTATAATAATATTACCGACAAAATGCATCAAAACATAAAATTTAATTTCAACAAAACTATTCCAAACATGCTCTATAAATCTTTCCAAAATTATTACAATGACAAAACTCTAATCCTAGCAGTAACGAATGAAAACTTATCATTATACAAATTCCCCATGGAGCATTTATATTCTGTAATTAAACAACATGATTCAGAGTTGGGGATTTATCAAATACTAACACATCCTAATGACAGATATGTGGCAATAGAATTTAAGACCTGGGAAGACAGGCTCCAATTTAAAAACAATATTAAAATACTGGGAAATAAAATACTTTGCACTGTAGAAATGAACAGACCTATGATACTACAAGGGAAAATCAAAAACTGCCTAACAAGATTCACTGAACAAGAGCTCCAAAATATCCTCAATCCATACGGCACTGTATCAAAATTTAAATTCCTTCCAGACCCCATCTTGAACGGAAACATAATATCAAACGCAGCAATCTTCTCACCAGCCATGAAAAAAAATGTTTCTCCCACTGACATCCCTACTGTAGTTAATGCAAGAGGTTCACCAATGGTCTTAACATTCAGGGGGGTGCGGCCTCAGTGCTTTCACTGTTTACAAAAGACACACTTTATAAAAGACTGTTTGGCACGTATCTGCACTACCTGCAATCAAAAGAAAGGCAAGTTCCACCGCTGCAATGGAAAGAATATAGAAACAACAACAACTACAGACACCAAACAGTCACCTAAAACAGACAATAATATTGAAAACCACACTGATAAACACAGGACTTCAACATCACACTATACCGAATCTATAGACATAACTCCCACAGATGTAACACCAGACCACATAATATCTAGAGATGAAGATCAAGATGAAAATCTTTCCCAACAAACTGAAATGGAATTCCACAACAATACAACCAAAAATAGAAATGATAAACAAACAACTACATCAAGTACACCTCATCTCATTTCAAATCAATACACAGATAATATTCAGTCAATAAACAGTACAACATTGGAAAAAAAGGGCTATGAATCAATGCTTGACAATCCTTCAGACTTGAAATCACTTCCAATAGAAGAAACAGACACCAGAATCAAAATAGACAAAAATAACACTCAATCACCTAGAAAGTCACAAAGTAAACAAAATACAATAACTCCACATCCTCAAAAAGAAAGTAGCAAAACCAATAAACCAAGGAAAAAATTCAATCCAGCACACACCAAAACTCCAAACCTGGGGGAAAAGGATGGTTTATCTGGACATTGGAATCAGGATCTTTCACAAGAAGTAGAGCTAACACGACAAGCTATACCAAATATTAATAAACAGAAATCAGATGTTCCGGATAAATCAAGCTCAGATGATGATATAAATTCTGGGTTTATAACACAACTACCTACATTAAAACCAGATTCACAAGAATCACAAAGTAAACACAAAGTGTCATGGGAAAAAAAGAAAAGAAAAACCTCTGAGCACTCTGATACAGATTCAGCACCAATGGAAGATGATCCCTATTTGGAATTACCAGATTCTATGGAAAATGAGGACCTTCCAGTACTCATGGAATCAAATCTACATCAACTCTCATTGGAAGAAGCATCAGATCAAGAAACCAATTATAGTCATTTACTTCCAAATTCTCCCCGAGTCCAGGGGACAGCTGGAGGGGCAGGGACACTATATTATGAACTATAAAATTGCAGGGATTAATGTCCGTGGCCTCAACTCATTGGCCCGTGCTCACGCAATTAGAAATTGGATAAGCATTAACTCTCCCCACATCCTTCTAATGGGGGAAACCAAATTCCATAACAACACTGACACTAAAATAGAAACATTAATTGCCACTATGGGCTTCACTAAATTTTCAGTTGGACACTCAGCAGCTGGAGGGGTTGGAGTATTAATTAACAAAAAATTTCCTCCAAACAAATTCTGTATTCTCTATTTGGATAACAACTTAATCTTATTAGAAATAGACTATTGGGGCTACAGCATAAATCTAGCTTATATATACACTTCAAACAATCCTACTATCTATCACAAAATAATTCAGATTTTAAATGCTATCCTTAGCAACAAATCAGGCTCTTTACTTATATTGGGAGATTTTAACACCACATATGGTCGCTTTAACCTAAAATTTCTTCCACTGATAAATAGAAACTTGATGTGTGGGGAAGGATTCCTTCCTCCCGGATCCTACTCCTTTTACACCAAATCCCACCAAACCCTAATAGACCTATTATATTATTCACCAGATTTACATTTTCATCTAAATGCAAAACTTTTACCGGTGTCGTTTTCGGACCATATGGCCCTTGTAGTTACTCTTGAAACCATGGCTGGCCTCCCAACCCCAGAGGCTCTTCACAAAACCATGCGGATGGTAACAAAATCAAACATAACAGAGGCCATAATGTCCAAATCTTATATATATTTTCACAAAATCAACATCCTTTCAAGACCAGCTGAAGAAGCCTGGTTTTCATTTATAGGCATCCTACAGACAATATTAAAACACCACACTATGAAAGTCAAAGGCCCTAATGGCCTCTTCAGAGATCTTCTACAAATAGAGAATCAGCTTCAAATGCTCCAAAGTCAACCTATCAAAACACAAGATATATATAGTCTTAAAAACCTATACCGATCAAGACAAAAATCTTTGGCGGAATACCTATCCATTAGGAGAGCCAAATGTTATTTATCACAACAACATCACTGGACAAAAGGCTACTTGAGATGGGCACTTGGAGAGAAAAATAACAAAACCACTCCCACCTCCATCATTGCAGATGGGAAAACCTTACTGGGAACACCTATGATGAACACAATAAAAGAACACTTCCGGCAAAGAATGCAAACCACAACCTTCAATGGCACACAACCCTGGTCTGAAGTTGATCCACAGGCACCACATGGGATCACAGAAAACCTACTCCAACAGAAAATATCTTCCCTTCCAGATGGTGTACATCCTGGATTACATGGGATTCCCAGATTCCTAATCATACACCTCAATCAATTTGCAATTCCCATAATGAAGAAGATGATGGATTACCTAGCAACTGGTAATAGAATGATACCTAACCTTTACCCAGTGGCGCTAGTTCCATTTATTAAAAAAAAAATCAAGTTATGGATCTCTCAAACATCAGACCTATTTCCATGACACCCCTGTTAATTAAAATTGTAGAGTCGATGATCAAAGACCTAATCCAACCAAATGTCTTAAAGCACATATCTAAAAACCAATATGCCAAAAAAGGATCCTCTACTGCACATGCAATGGGCAACATAATCTCCATCATTGACTATGTCAGAATCCACCAGAAGTCAGGGCCAATAGCCATTCAACTGGACATTGCTACAGCCTTTGACTCGGTACATATAGACATACTCTTAAATATTTTGGCCGAGTATGATGTTCCTGCAGCTGCTGTCCAGATCATAAGCAAATTACTATACAACAGGGAAAATTTTATCACTATGGATGGTAATATCACCTCCAGATTTAAACCGACACAAGCTCTCCCTCAGGGTTCCCCTCTCAGTGACCTATGCTTCATCGCATATATAAATCCTCTTCTGATGGATTTGGAAAAAAATCTACCAGGTCTTTTTATACCCAATTTAAGCAGAGAATTCAACATGTTTGCCTACATGGATGATGTAATGATCATCCTACCATCAAGAAAACATATTCCTTTGCTACAAACAATATTAAGCCGCTATTCTGAGAAATACAGGCTGCAATTCAACCCCAGCAAGTCTGCCTCCTGGCAAATTGTTTCAGGAAAGAAAATTAACACCCTCTTCTCTGCTAATCCACAGAGATATCTTGGGTTTCCCATATTCAAATCTACCACAGCAATGACCAAAGAGATTCAGGATAACATCCTAGAAACAACAAACAAATTTATCACTTCCTTGTCACAAGTCTACCTTTCCCTCCCTGGCAAGGTAGCACTAATTAACATGAATGTGATGCCAAAAATAGCATACTTTCTTCCATTTATCAAATGCAACAAAAGCTTCATAAATAAAATAAATGGCTTGTGCTTAAGGCTTTTCTGGAAAGGTAAAACGGTCGCGATCAGCCTCAAAGGCACTCAGCGACCAAGGAAGCTAAATGGTCTTGCTCTCCACTCCATTCAGGCATTGATTTACCAAAAAACCCACAATGTCATACACAACTTGGTAGCATCATATGGTTTTAACACAATTCTCCAAAAAACTTTCCTTCAAAAGGTAACACCCACTGACCGACCCCCACCAGACAGACAAACATGGATCACTAGAAACACAAGCTTTATCAAACAGCACTGCCCAATAAATGACTCCACATTCAATTCTAAAATATCATTATGGCAAGCATACACAATCCTCCATCCAATCTTACATCCTATAATCAACACATTTTATTACAATAATCAGAAACTGGTATCCAACTTTAAAAGATGGAGTCTAGAGGCCAAATACTTAGACTTCCTCATTAAATACAACATTAATGGACTACCTACTAATCACTTCCTTTTTTACAAACGTGGTCACAACATAGACCCTACTTGCAGCATTTGCATGAACGGCGATGAGACATTGGAACACCTTTTCTCACAATGTATGGGATTCAGAGTGATCCGAGAAATCATACTCTCCAACACGAAGATAGATTTCCAACTGATTTCATCTCTGAAAGATAGTATCAATACTAAAACCTATCCAATAATACGTCTCTCGGTGTTTTTGAACTATGCCATATGGGTTACACGTAAACTAATCATGGAACACCCACAACCTAATATAAAACAAGTTTTTTCCAAAACAATGATTAAAATCCAGAAGAGAGACCAACTCCTGGCATCGTCGAAAACATTTGAAGACACTTGGATATTATACACTTTGCCAAACTAACAACAAGGCAAAAGGGGGGGGGCTAACAATCAGATAACAAATATGTGAAAGATCTAATGTTCACACCATATTGGGCAACATAGACTCATCAGAACACAAACGGAAATAACAAGATAGTTAGAACAACAATGTAAACCCCAATTGTATGATTACACATCACTGTATACATTAGAAATAATAAATTATTATTGAAACTAAAACTTTAAAAATTTTTAAGACTGTATGAATATATGAAGTTACACCACCTTACTTTAAAGATGTTTCTATTGTTTCTATTTATAAAAAAATAAAGTGAATAGAAAAGTTTGCAGCATGTTTAGTGGAGTATCATTTTTATTCATTACAGTAGTTAAATAAACCATTATTTATATATTACTTCTATTGATTTAATCCAGATACTTGGTTCAATTAATGTATTAACTTTATAGTATTGTTTTAAGTTAACTTCTTGTTCACTAATGCTTATTTGGATTTTGCAACTTTAATATGATAAAATGAGAAAAAAAATTATTGTTGGCAGTAAATCTGGGCATTTGAAATAAGAAAATGCACTATTTTGATGAAAGTTATCTTTGACATTGTACTTCATAAAGCAGACATCATTATGTGATGAAGAAAGTGGAATTTTTAATTTACGTTAAATAAAAGAAAAAGAAAACACATTCTTGGCTTTTACATTTACAAATGTATGCTATCCTTTTACAACTCAAAAGATGATCTACAGAATTCATTTTATATAGTTGAACTTCAGTTAAATAATTAATACTAAAAAATATTTTATTAAGCAGTGTTGAAAGAAAAACTTTAGCAGCTTTTTTCTTAAATGATTATAAACTTAAAAAACTTTTTAAAGGGAAAAAAATGGAGATCAAGATGTAACACTCAATCAAAAATTACACACATACATTCATATATATATTGTGCTGGTCAAAATATGTATATCCATCTAACATGAGCTGGAACTCACTAAATGTACTTCAAACCCAGTCAAGCCCAAGATTTAGGTCAGGGACCAGCCTGGATTCGAACCCACTCTTTAAGCTCCAGATCTAACACCTATGAATAACATAATAGTCATGACACATGAGAATTAATCTTAATCCGGCTGACTAGCAAAGCTGAGCAAAACAATGAGACATCTATTAACTATGACTATATTAAAATAATAGATAAGCATGGCTGTAATATGTGGAAGTGGAGAAAAAGGAATTTGAACTACTCAAATAAGTTAGACAATAAAATATAATTTAATATACTGACGAATTATTATACATTTATAAATTAATTATATATATTTGTGTGTGCGTGAATGAGCAAGCAATAGATGATTACATAGTGTCATTCATGCTATTATTTCTCATATGCTCTTTATTAGCTAAATGATACATTATAAATAAGCACACATCTTTGGTGGGTCTGATATTAAGATGCCAATCAACTATTACAAAGAATTCACATAAAATGTTATTAACACTTTGGATTATGGTTCTGAAACATGGTGACGAGCATTATTTAGGGGAGCATTCTGAGATTCATTATACATATGATATAAACTATTTTCATGCCACTGAGGTTGTGAAAATAAACAAAATACATTTGAAAACATTATATTTGAAAATGACATTTGATTAGATGACAAAATTTTAATGAAAAAATTATTTTGACGATAGTAAGACGAACGCTTTATTTTCCCCAAGGCATATAGATACTCTTAAATATAGATATATAAATTATGATGGTGAGATTGTATATGATTGAAATAAACTTAATTAATAAAATAAAAGTAATTGGCATTTATATATATCTTTTAAGCAAAGTGTAATTTTAATATTAGAGCATTAAAACTGGGTCATGAAGCAAAAGAAATAATAATAAGAAAAAAGTTTGTGGTGCTGACATAATAGCCTAAAAATAACTAAGAGGAAAAGATCATGCTTCTGGATGAAAAATGAAATCTCACACCCCCTTCTTGGGTAGTGCTTAGAGAAAAGTGGATAGGCATGACATGGCCCAGAATTTTTGCTGATATAACCGACGTGAGAGCCCTTTTATCCATGAAGTGAATATGCATAGCATGTGCCAAACTTATGGGATCACCACCAGAGGCATTTTATACGAAATAAATATGGTTCCAGATAGCTCAACTATTTATGGAACGAGGTACGAGAAGAAATCTATGGGTTCGAACTTGTCACAACCCCCAGATTAGAAGACTAGAAGCATGTAATATATATATACACACACACAAAGATAGGCTAAATGACAGAAACACAGTACGAATGAATGCCACTAACAACATTGAATAAATTTTACTGCTTTAAATAAATGATCCTTGTTTGAGTACTATAATTTAGATAAATAATACGCTATGAAATTATAATATATATAGAGAGATTTACATTTCATTTACTTAAAATATACTTGAAGATTTTATATAGCAAAAGAAACATTAAGATTTAGATTTCAAATTAACAAAATATATGTTAAGATTTGATTTAGTTAAAGAAACATTAAGATTTACCCACATCCCTTTTCTTATATTTAAAATAATTTAATCCCACCTTCGTGATTTTTATAATAACTGGAATATTTAAATACTATATTTGATATTTTAAGAGTATGAAAAATGAAGTAAGATTAAGTTATATAGAAAACAAATTATAAGTCACCCTTTCAGAATTTAATAAATAATTATAAAATAAGTGTTTCAGAGTGTTAATTAGCTTGAATTCTGGATTTTCCCCAAGTAGAAAATCCAGAGTTAAACAAATATATTTTTATAATAAACCAACATAAATAAAATGTTAACTCATAAAAAAAACAAAACAAACTGGCGAACATATTAATTTATAATGCATTATATATATATATTTTAAGAGGACGTTAATAACCTTTTCATGAAGGTTTAGAAGAAAAAATGAAAGAAAAAGATTTTTAGAAAATTAAGCTCACCAATTTGTGAGATTGACATAATAATGAGCAAGCAGTTATATAAATCAAATAATAAATACATGTAAATAAATGACCTCACCAAAGTTAAGAAAAGTTAAGAGCATATGAGAGAGAATTAAATAAAATAAATTACTTAAGAGCAAACTACATATTAAAACAAAAACAAAGTTAAATACATTAGAAGACAAATTGATAGATTAGTTTGAGGTGATGGCTTGAAAAGTTACCTTGCAATTTTAAGAGTCCATTTTAAAGTATGGCATGTGCACAGCAATTGAAATGCAAGTACTTCGGTGGCAGCAAACTTCTATTAGCATTCTGAAGTTCTTTTTTGACCTTTGTTCATTTCAGGGCAGCAGGATATTATGGTAGTGGCAGAGGCCACTGAAGAGTGGTGGATTTACTGCTACATCATTTTAAGTTTCACCGTGATGTGTAATATGTTTACCATCAGTTCTCTCAATAGTAGCTAATCTAATCCTGATTCAAAATTCAGTCATTATATACTTTTTCTTTTATCAGTTGTTTTTGAAGATGCAATTGTAAGATAATGTCCAAAAATAAATTCAAATCTATTTCCAGATTAGAAATAGATTTGACAACATGTTTTATACAGAAGAAAATCTTTAATCTACTTAATCCCATTTATTTTAAGTAAAACTTTAATTAAAAAAATACCTCCCTTTAATTATTTTTGGACAATTAACAACAGTCACATCTTCCATATTGGATTTTATAAAAAAAAAATATACAGTTTAATAGAAAAACAAGCAATTTAAAAAGAAAAAGCCAAAAATGACATATAATAAATATTTAAAAACATCAATATTTTGTTAGTAAGTTTTGCTCCTATATATATATTTGAGCCGCATCTATAATACTTTAATAAAAAAGAACTAATAATTAATAAAAAGAATTAATAATAATTTTAAAACATGTTATTGAAACATTAAATTTTATAGTTTAGGCGCACATCTCAAATATATACATGAAATATACAGACACGACAAAAAAATCAGGATGGGAAATAGGGATTTAAACACGGGTTAGTAGATAGAAACATGAAGCACAATCTTAAGCTAAGATTGACTGCTTCAATATATATAAAGATTTGATTTTGAATAGTTAAGCATTTGTATTAACTTATGTTAGAGTTATGGAAAAAAGTAAACAAACAATATAAATTAATTAAAATTTAGCATTTTCAGTTTTTTAAAGTTTATAGCTCAATAAAATTTTTTTACTTATACAATTTAAAAAGATACATACTTAAAGAATAACATAAAATGCAGGCGTTCATTTTCTTTTATTTTGGTTTGAGAATACAAAAAAAAACAATATACTGAAGCGGAATCTGAGATTCAGATTGCGCTTCACAGCCCACCTCAAATCTTCCACTACCAAGCTAAATTCAAACCCTATTCTTGCATATATATTTCGTTCACTAACACATTTTTTTTTGATTATTATTAACTAACATACTTATTAACGAAGATATATGGATAAAAAAATAAAAGTAATAAATATAGTATTTAAAGAGGGAATATGTATACGCAATAAGTAATGGGGTATTAATTATAACGGACTTATAATATCAAAATATATTATATGTTCTGTATTTTCTTACTTTATAAAAGTTATAGTGATTATTTATTGATTGCAGCTCATATACAGAGATATTGTAGAGACAAACATAATGAGCAAATAATTACTGCAAAAAGTTTGTTATATGTCATTCTAGAAAATTTTGTTTTTAAATTATTTTTGCTATTAAACTCTACTTTTATTTTAAATCCAATATGGAAGATGCGATTGTAATTAGCAAAATTAATTAAAGGTGAGAAACATAATCTTGTATAATCTTCTAAAATAAATTTAATTAAAAGTTTCTCTAAAATCAAAATTAAAAACTAAACTTAATTGATTTACTTTTGTCACAAACATTTTTTTATCAAATTAATTTCAGTTTAAATACTTATCTAACAATGGCATCTTCCATCACAATGGGTAAAAGCTTGTATAGAAATTCTTTTGGAAATTAGATGAAAGAAAATAATTAGCAATGACCAATCAAGAAGGGATTCCACAAATACCAAGGCATGGAATAATTATGAATTAATTTGAGAGAGGAACTAAGACAGTCAAGGAGAGCAGTTGCCAAAAAATTTTGCATTCGTTAATTTCAATGTGTCGTGAGTAAATCCACTTCACCTTTCTCGCCATTCAAGATGGCCTTCCCTGAAGTCTGTGCCCATGGATCCCAATGCTCATAGACTATAACTATATGCCTGTTTGTTAAATACTGAACTTACTATCTGCCTCAACAATTATGCTCGTCAAACTAGATCTAGTTCTCCGAGGGAAATCTGAAAAACATCAAAAGATCAGCCAAATTTGTAAAGAGGTAATCATTTCAAATGCTGCTAGACTCTTAAAGTTACCGTGAATAATTTTAACTCTCACCTATCTGTTTCATTAAACATTTTGTAAAGCCTTTTTTTTTTATTTGTAAAATTTAATATTAAGTATGAATTAATTTGTAAAATTCTTACCTTTTAGTCAATTGTACCTTGTTCTCTCTATATAACTTAGCTGTAATCTCTCCTACATTAAACCTCTCCTGAATAATTATTAGTTCTTAATTTCATGTCTATGAGGAAATATTTTATTTTCATTATTATATTTTATATTTTCATATACTAAATTATATGTCGATAATTTCCCCCAGAATCGCAAATGCTTACGCTATTTTTTTTAATAAAAGAAAACCTTTGTTACTTTTCAGAAGGCGATTAATCTAGTATTTTTTAAAACAAATTTGTTATTCGTATTATAGCGGGTGCCTACAAGTCTGGGGAAATAAAATCAGAATCTGATAATTACTGTATAATGTTATTTTCAAAAGAAAGCTAAGCAAAAATCTGTTTTCTTAGAAATGTGTTATTTTTATTAATTAAATAATAGCGCTAACTTCTAAAAACTTTAAATATATTTATATGCATTAAATTAATATTACTTTCTTGAAATCACTAATCACCACCGACTTTATATATATTTAATAATATGAAAAGTATTTATTTATTAAAGCATTCAAAACCAAAGATTTATATTAGTTAAACGTTGTGGGAAGTTTATGTGTAATTTAAAGTAATACAAGAGAGGGGGGGGGATCTTCTAGTTTTATAAGCTATTATATTAGCATTAAATGTAATTCTTCCATATCCACGTAGTAAATCAAATCATACCAGTATGCTGGATTTTTATCAATAAAGATAGGTGATAATTCTTCATTTCTTAGTTAAGTTTATATATTTATATTAATGCAAGCGTTACGTGTATACCGGCCTTTAGTTTTATATATATTTGTGCTTCATTCATTTTTACTTCCAATACCAAGGACAAGGTTTGGCAAACCCCTTTGGACTTCTTCAGTGCTAGATATTATTGCATAGGGTTCGCTCTGGCAAAAGTCCAGCCTATGGCAATTCAATAAAGCGCATTCTTCGTTGTTTATGACCCGCCCTGCCAACGTTTGCAGAGAATCGCATTCTTTGACTGTGAATTGAAGCACCTTCTTGGATCTCAGAATAGATCTCTCCATTGCCATCATACACATACCGCTCTCCCATATTTCATTCTCATTAAAGCCTATCAATGCTCCTAAACCGTACTGTTATGATTATGCTAAATGGATTGCCATTTTTTATATTTCATTCACACTTTCAGATACGATATTGCTGCCATAATTATTATTTCCTAAATTAGCTTCCCACATATGGTTTTATTTCACAAATGCAAATGCTATTTTATTACTTAAACATAATTACTGTTTGCCATCAAACTCAATCAACTTATGTATTGGTTCAAGTGCTGTTGTTTTATTAATGGTGGATTCAAAGAACCTTAAGTAACTGTAGTCTAGTGCTATTATTAAAAATTTTAGGTATTCCATACAATCTGCAAATTATTGACATATAAATAGCCACGTTAGAACAGCCATAAATTATGTGTAATTGCTGATTAAATACGTTCGGTTTATAGCATTGTAAGAGAGGTTACTGTCATCTAAGGGAGATAAATACCCATTTTGTTTACATTTTAACACAAATAACGTTTGCAATCAATTAGATATATATATATATATATATATATCTCAAGTTAACCTAATAAATCTTATATATATTTCTAAATAGCTAAGTCATTGTTTCATTTATTGAATAGAAATAATTTTGATGTCATATAAAAGGTCTCATTTATTAGATGATTGAAAATCGCTAACAATAATATTCTATGCATGAATAAAGTTCAAATAAGAGTCTTTTTGTGTCACAACTTTGTGATGCTGGCGGGTAGAAATAAATTAGATCAGTATCATTGGAATTGTTGCTCATAAGTTGGTAGATCTGGAAAATAGGCAAATAGGGCATAGTTCATGAGTGTTCCTGACTTATGTATTTTGCGCATGATTGGACTTGAGGTACTTTTGCCTAGATGCTGGATCTTGTTATATGAACAGACAAAAACGACCGGTACAATACTTTATTTAAAATTATTTACAACTAGGATATAATATATTCCATACTTTATTCCATAAATATTAAGATATTTCTTAATATTTCCATATTAAAATATATCAATATTTATATTTTATCACATTCTAAATATTTCACAAATATGTTCTTCATATTATCATGACTTTACTTTTAATCTTCCTATAATATTATCTAATTATAATTCTATAACTTATTATACTCTTCTATGTAAATGAGATATTTATTTTATATAGAGTGATGTATATGAATTGTAATAAACTAAAGATCAGCTATGTTTATTATTTGTTATAAAATAAACATTTAATTATTTTAAATGTTCATTAAGATATGGCACTTTACTATACTGCTTACAATAATATGAATAATTATCAGGGTTTCTTTTCTTTATCATATCTCTTATACATTTAGACTTTCATACTGTATTTTGATCTCTAATATCTGATAAAAACATAAAATATTTATACTTACATTCTGTCAGCATTCTATTGTTTTATGCTTTATTCTTTTTACATAAAATGAATTTATTTTATCATCATTTGAAAGTTTAACTATTACCATTTCTTAAATCTACAATTACCTTATATAGTGTATATACCAGGACAATTTTTCATGATAATAAGAGTGGGATAGATACTTTATAAAATTATAATAAATAATGATATCATGGATTACTTAAATTAAGGTCACAATTTCTTATGTCTACTTTAATTTTTATCTTGGTTTCTATTTTAAGTTCTTACAGATTATAGACAAATGTCACTATTCACATATCACAAATATTCTAACTTACTTTATACTCTATCATTTTCTTAACAACACATTTCTGACACTACAGGATTTCCAGTCAATCTACTTTCCTATACCACTACTTCATATCTAACACTCTGTATAAAATACTTAACATCACATAAAATGTTATTTATCATTTTACAAATGACATCTAAACCTAACTGTAATGTCTTCTTACTTTTGAACATACCAAGAGAATTAAAAAAATAAGCAAATAGTTTGATAAAATTTATTATAAATATAATGAGGCAGCTTTATCCTATAAAGAGATAAATCATATATACACTTATATACTCATATTAATATTATAATAGATATATTCAATCTTTTCTCATATATATTATAAATATTACACATTTATTTTACGTAATTCCTGGCTTAAAATTTCAATATCAGTATCTTATATTAAGAAAATAAAGTTATGTTAATAATAATATTTTATGATTATTGATGACTTTCTTGTGGATATAATTTCTGTTATGTTATAGAATTATAATCAAGAACAAACAAAACTTTACATTTTTCTTTTCTTTTTTTTATACAAAAATTCTAAAACACTTAAGTTTAAAAAATAGCATATGAAACAAATAATTATAAGTATTTAATACTATCATAATATTAAAATATTTTCTTCAACTCCTTGAACTAATTAAAAAAAATCACATTTCCAGAAAACTATTGGTTACTATGATAATCACAACCAACTGTTACTTGAAACAAAAAAGATTTCCCCTCTTTTTTTCTCCCCTTCATGCTTTTTACTGTTATTCATAGCATAAATAGAAACATAAAGAAAAATCCAAATAAAAGTTATTTATCAATAATAGTAATAAGTTCTTGTACTAAAAGTTCATCCTTCCTTATGTTATTGATAACATTTCTTCATGTTTAGTAACTATATATTTTACTATTTAATAGAAATTTCTAATATTTTTTTAAAAAGTTTCTTTTCTTTCCTCAAATTCAAATATATTTGTTGGTAGAATTATAAAGTTCTAGAGTTCTCCTCCAAAAAATTCATATTTAATATGTTAATAATTCCAATACTTAGACAATATTAAAGTTAGTAGTAATAACTTTTTAATAAAATTAGTCTGCATTATATCTTTCATCTCTAAGGCCATCATCATGCTAATACATTCATTAATAAAATTATATCTGTAAATATCAATAGTATTAATAAATAGAATAATTATCTTTATCATTACTAAAGATAGGATTTAGTAGAAAATACTTTCTGTCACTCTGCATATGAAAATTAATAAAAAATAAATTCATTATCTCTCCTTTGCATTTTCTATAGGCAAAATGGTTTGCTAATCTACAAGGTTTCTTATTAAAGTACATTTTTATCATCTTGAAAGAAGTTTTGCTTTATTCCATTCTCACAAGTGTATAGTCAGCTCCTGTAATATACCAAGGAGAATAATTTTACTTCTTATTCTATTATAAACTTAATAAAGAAACTTCTTAAAATATATTCCAGGTTTTTTTTTAAATTATTATTTTAAGGTAAAAAATATTTCATACATTTATACTTAAAATTTTTAAGGCAAATATACAGTTTATTCCTCTATTTTTTTCTTAATTTATTTCATCTATCACCTGCTTATCTTCTGTTTATAGGAAAATTTTTATAATATCAGACTGGTTAATTACTTTTAGATGTCTGTCAAAAAAATGAATATTAATTACTTTGTCTACACTTTTAAAATGATTTATAATTAATATTATAAAATCAATATTTTTTTAATTTTAATAATGCAAAATTTAAATTTATCTTTTAATAATAAAACACTCTTTATTTAAACTTAAATTTTAATACTTACAGTCTATAATCCCAAAGAAATTCTAAAAAATGAAGTGTCAAATGTTTCCTTTGGAATGATATTGCAAATAGAATACATTGGAGAGCTATAATTAGACATAATGTTGAAGTATTTCAGAAAATAAAGTTTTTTGCTAAAGAAAGTAAAAGACAATATTGTAAAATATCTAATAAACAGAAAAATAAATCATCATGTTCTATATCTGACATATTTATGGTTCTTAGATTGGTTTGAATAGTCAGAGTGGGTTTTTATTATATCCTTTATTTTTTTAGGGGGGGGTGTTGTGTCTCTTTCTTTTTTTTTGTGGATTTAGAATGACCATATCATTTACAAGTATATGTTTATTATTTGTATGTGTGCATAAGCACTTGTGCAAAAAACCATTGGAAAAAGTAACAGACTGACTTTTCTTTTTATATGTATAAAAATACAAACAAAATGTCTTTCATATAAGACTACTTTTATATTTCAACCAGAGTACTGGTTTTCATCAGAAAGAAATAATATTAGACAATCCCAATATCAATACTTATCAACAATTTCAAACTGTTGCCAAGGCTACATACTGTTAACAATATATATATATATATATATATATATATATATATATATATATATATATATATATATATATATATATATATATATATATATATATATATAAACTTTTCAAATAAATTGAAAAATTTTGTGAATGCCAATAATTAAAAAATAGAGCTTTAAAAAAGTAATGTGATCAATTTAAGATCTTTATGCTCTCATTTCAAAATGCTTCAGATTGGTCTAAATAATTGAATATAGATAAAAGGACATAAAACTTCATATTCTTACTTTTTAAAGACTTTATCTTGTATTTTAATTTGAAAGTATTTCACATGCTTAATGAACTGGTGTTGAATTGTATATATATATATATATATATATATATATATATATATATATATATATATATATATATATATATATATATATATATATATATATATATATATATATATATATATATATATATATATTATAGCAATTATACTGATCATGCCAACATTACATTATTGTATTTTCAAAAATTTAATATGAGATATTCATTTATTCATTTTTCACTTTCATTAAAAATAAAATACATTGAATTTATTATGGAGATGATCTCAAAAAATTTATAAAACACAGTTAAAGTGTTGATTTGTAAATCAACTAAAAAATATTGTAATGAGAAATATTTTTTTTCTTATTTTCTCTTCCATGCTTCTTCAAAGCAGGAAAAGAAAAGCAAAATGAATTAACTATTAAATAATCCTTTTTATATGTGAGAAATGAAAATTATTGTTTTTCATTTTTTACTTAAAGTGATGGAAAAATTAATTGTATTAAGATTTATAAGGAAAATTAAGTACTGAGTTACAGTAAATAATTCATTGTTTCCAACCCTAATGCAATTGTCTAATCTACATTTGTTCTCAATTAAATCTAAAACTACTATTAGTGAATGTAACTTTGAAAGCAGATAGTTAAAGAAGAAGTAAAGATATAAACACCTTATATAATTACTTTTACATTTTCATTTAATGATTTTGAAGAGAGGAAAATAATATTAAACAGAAGAAAAGTTCTCTGGATAGTGGTAAGACATTTTTTGAAGCCAGAATTGTTCATGCTTTAATATTGTTTTATTTATGAATATTCAAGATAAGCAAATGGAAAGAATATTCATGAACTTTTAAAGAAAAATTAAAGAATGAAAACTATTTTCAAACTTGTTAAAAATAATATTACTTTCTTATGGATAAAATAATGATAGAAATATAATATTGGAATTTGAATTCTTTGGTGTATGATTTTAATTTGTATAATATTCTACAATAATAAAGTATTTTAAATTATTTCAAGAAAAGCTATCTGGTAATAAATAAAGATAATTCTTTTGTATATGACAAGTTATGTAAAATTGTAAAGAAAGAAAGCATTCAAACTTTTATAGCAGTCTTTGAAGCAAAAAATACTCAAGAAAGGAAATTCCTGAAGATGATTCTAATGATTTATTATTATGATTACTAATTGATTTATTATTTTATTTTTTTCATTAATAAATTACTTTTATCTACAAACTTATTAATTATTAGTTCATGCATTTACTACAATAATAGTGAAACAAAAATATTTTATTATTTCATGAAAATTACACAAATAGCTTACAGCTTATATCTTACACATTAATAAAATAAAGGAATAAATAATACACACACAACCCATAGAATAACCCTCCCCATATCTCAGAGGATATGTGCTACTATGTGACATGACTGGTGTGTACCATAGACATGTAAATGAATATTTATGGAAAGTATGAGTTCCAGATAAATAATTCTTAGCCATATATTGTGTACTTATATTTTACTACTGTTGCTACTGACAAAGTTACTGTTACAATATGTAATATATGGATATGTAAAATTAATCTACAATAATAAGATGAATTAAAGGTTTGTATATCTGAATCTCCCTATCAGAAATGTTTTTACTTAGAATAAAAATGTAGAAAATGAATCAGCATTATAACCAATAATAAGCATCATATAAATGATAATCATAACATCTTCAGCAATAATCATCAAGAGTCAATAATTAAAGTATCAGTAACAAGTTAATCAAAAATATATTATTTCCTTTGTTATATTAAGCATTTATATTTTTTAAAAACATATTTGTGTTGATATTAGATTTTAAATAAGTTACACTACTTTAAAAATATCAAGAAATAGTATTTAATCAATTATGTTTTAAGTCATTCCATACTTTATTTTAAGTATATATGCCAACTTTTATCTGTGATTATTTCTAATTTTTCTTTCAAACTTTAAATAAATATGCACAAACATAATACATTGTGTTAAGAGACCATAACATAGTGCTATTTTTTAAAATTTAATTTTTTGCTTAATAACAACACATCATATTGGCATATTGTTTGGAATTATTAAAAACCAAAGAAAAATTGCATAGATAAAGTTTTTTAATATTATTACATAGCAGTACTCTAGATTTATTGACAGTTTATAAAAGATCGATAACCTTATGTGAAGTTTGTGCATGTCTAATATATTTTGGACATTTCTTGAAAAGCACTAAAGTAATATAAAAATTAAACTTAAATATGAGAAAGATATTGTCTAATAGAATTAATAAATGTATGAAAGAAAGTTTAGCAAGCTATGAGGCACAGAAAGATTTTGGAATCTGGATGATAATTTGGCAATAGAAAATGAAATGATATATTCTGAATGTAAATGATTTTTTATAAAACTATTTTCCATTAATATAATAATTAGCTTATTAGCATAATCAGTAGCAAAATCTGTGAAGAAATTTCTCCAGCATAGGGTAATGCATTCAACAAATTAATTAGAACTCTTACAGCTACAAAAGGATAATTAGTAATTGAATAATATAAATTCTAACTCTGATAAAAATGAGAATTATGTACAACAGATTAAGTTCAATTCTTCTTTGTAAAATGGAATATTGATTGAGTCTGATTAATATCTGATGAGAAGAATAAATGCAAATGATGTATTTTACCAATGGTTTAATTTATCTATTATAATATTAATTATATGTATACAATTTAGAACCTTACAGAGAATAATATTAATGATTTGAACTTTTATAATAATGATATAGCAGCCTTAGAGAGAGTGGCATAATATTATCATTAAATTTCTTAATTAATATTTGAATTAAGTGAGGAATTTATTTAAAGTTTGAAAAATGGAGCAAAATACCTTTTTGTGATTTGTTGTAATTATTTCATCAATGAATTAAAACCCATTTTGATGCAAATAATGAATCCAGAAAAATATCTCTACTGAAAATAATTTATAAATATCAGTTACTAGATATCAAGAAGTTAACAAATTTTAAAACATAGATGATACCCTTTTGCAAAATCAAAATTAGCTTTGACATCTATGAGACAAATAACAAAATCTATAAACTTTTAGCAAAAATAATAATGACTTCTTCTATTAGCAAATCATTTAGAAATCATGCAAACTACTTAAATCATGTTGTGAGGTAAGTAGACTCTGATGAAATTATAATATATCCAAAAATTTTCTGACCAATATCTTTTAGTGTGATTTGGTAATGCATTCATTGAAAGATATATTCATTGAAAGATCCTTTTTAAGATAAAAGAGAATGTTTAATGATATATCAAAATACTTAAATGTGTATATAAATATGGAAAAAGTAAACTGATTAAAATTATATAATGTCAAAATATAATTTGTATTAGATAAGAAAATTCATAATAAATTTTATTATATTCATGTCATTAGAAAATTGATCACATTAGTACACAGAGTAAACGACTTGGCAGTTAATTACAGAAAATTTAGCTTTAAGGTATTTAAAATATATATGACCTCACAAGTACTAATGACAGATATGTTTCTTTTTATAAGTAGCACAAAAATATCAGATGCAAATAGAATTAGAAATGCAAAGTCTTTTACAAATAATAATATTAAAAATAATTTAAATACATTGACAAATGATGTCGTTTGTTTTAACCTTTACTACAAAATAAATAATTCAACTCCAGCTATTTATGAACACTCACTTTTATGATAAGTGAAATGAAGAATTAATTAAAATTATTATAATTTTTTTCCACATTACAAGCAGATGTAATATTTGTTTTGAAAAGATCTTACAGCTAATGTTGTTGCATATATAGCGATTGAACAATAAAACTTTTAGGGTGTGGGTGTCTATATATAAAAATTTAAACGGAAGTAGCATATTTATTATTTATTGTTTATATACATATGTATATCGATAAATATCATTTATATAATTTTGGTGACATATTAATCAACGTATATAGATATGTGATTTTTACTGTTTTATTTATTGAAAGATATTTAAAATTATTTTTAGGTAGAGATAAAACAAAAATAAAAATTTATCCACTGTTTGTCATATGAAATTTATCATGCATAGTGATTAATGCCTTTCTTTTTTATTATTCATCTAAGATAGCAGACGTTGAAAAGAACAGTGTCCTGTAAGGATTTGTTTAAAATAAATTTTTTTTTTTTTTAAAGTGTCATAGCATCGGCCGGGACGCGAACCCGCAACCCGGACAACTGCAGGCAGTCGCGTTATATATATATATATATATATATTGTATACCAAGATTTTACCATTCATTTATGTAGAAATATATTACATTATCATTATATTGAAAGACATAAATATCATTAACTTAAGTGGCTTATTAAGAATACTGATGATGATCAAATCTTTTATCAACTTTTCTAAAAGTCATACAAAATGTTTCTTGAATAGATATTGTTTACATTTTCTGATTACCAGCCATTCTAATAACCTTTCTGATTATTGGGTCAAGAATGTTTAATAGCTTTATTTAATAATTTAAGGTTTATACTTTGCTTCAAAGAAAGTAATGGGCTAAGATGTGCACTGATACACAGCTGAAGAGAAGTTTTTCTTTCAAATTGAAATATCAAAATGATGCTAAGTACATTCAAATGTTATATTACTCTCATAATCATAGCTGGGTAAGTTATACAGTGATGGAATGAATATATATATATATATATATATATATATATATTTATATTTCACACAACAATATATATATATATATATATATATATATATATATATTGTTGTGGAAATATAAATTTATGTAAAATTAGCCAATGTTGAAAAATATCAGAGACTCCACTTCTTGGAGAATGAGAAAGATGAATCTTTGCAATTAATAGCATGGTTGGAATTGACTATGTAATACACATCCCTAATTTTCACCTTGAGTGGTCTCTCTCAATATTCTGAAATGCTGATGAAGATGGTATGAATGAAATGTGTAGTGAAATATTGAATAATTAATATGGTTCTATTTCACACACACACAAAAAAAACTATTGATGATGATTGACATATCTACCTTTAACTATAATTTTTTAATACTTCCTATTATTTCAGGTGATAACTTAGTGTAGAGCATGGACTCTATTGCCAATTAATCAAGGTTGTCAGGTAAATCCTAGAAATGAGATAATGTAATGGTTATAAAATAGCATATCTTTTTATGTACTTATAACAAATTTTACTCTGAGACAGATTAATAAAATATCATATATATCTATAGTGTATGCTGTAAGCAAAATTTATTTAAATAAACATTAAATTTACAATTTTAATATGTTATACCATTTTCAACCTTTCTAAACAAATTTTAATATGTATTTAAATACATTATAATGTCATATATTTAAATACATAATAAACAATTAAAATATTTTAATAATATGAGTTACTAATATCTTTGAACTAAAATTGAAGTTAAAAATCAAATTATATATAAACAAATAAAACAAAACTATAACATACCTGTTTTTTTGTTTTTGAATATTTGGCATCGAAAGATTTTTTTTTTCAATTATATATATATTTTCTTAGAATAAAAGGCATTATATATTTAACAAAGAGCACTTAAATTTTAAAAATATTTTATCAAAAATATCTGAATTGTAAACCATTTGATAGCTTTAAGTATCATGGAAATATTGTGCTATTATTTAAATAGAAGAAAAAAATAACTTCTCTAAAATAATAAGACATTGGTGGAAAAGATTAAGTTAATTAATTAAAATTGAGAGGTAAAAATTATTTATGTAAAATTGAGAAGTAATTTTCTTTTATATAATAAAAATAATTGAGAAGTAATTAACTGGTGATCTACAATGTTTTGCAGAAAAGCTTTATGTGAAAAGTTAATCTCTAATAGTTTTTAAATGAAGCTTTAAAATGAACATTGGCTAAAATATTTTTTTTTAGGGTCAGACTATTTCATCTTAAAATTCATGATCTTCATCTACTTTCAAAAATCTCACCTCAGGAATAAATAAAGCTGCATGAAACTACTTATAAAATCTATGTGAATGATAATTTACTACAACATTTAAAATACAAGCCACTTATATTGGCATAAGTTTATACAAATTTACTTGTGTATGATAAAGTCAACCAGTAATTATGATAAGCTATAGAAGATTATTATCTCCATTTCAATTATAAAATACTCAGCATAGATAGTTCACAAATTGATTTCATCAATTCGTTGTACAGAACAAACTTTTCAAAAGATTGAATTTTAAATTTAAATATTGGAAAATGTGTTTGAACTGATTTTTGTATGTATTCAAAACCCTAAAAAAGCATAAGTACTCTCTCTCTTTATATATATATATATATATAAATATATGGGGAGTATATATATATATATATATATATATATATATATATATATATTACCCCCACAGCCTTTAGGCAGAACTTATGAAAAAAAAAATATATTTGTAATACTTCTTTTTCATACGATATAAATATAAGGTATTTTTGAAATTCCAACAGCATTACATTAAAATTGAATAAAATTAGGAAGAGTAATATCAAACAAATATATTAGGATTTATAATTCCTTAACACATTACGTAAAATTGTCACTTACAATTCTTTGCAATGTTTATTTCTAAATTCTATATCTGAAAGCAAGTTACTTATTGTCAAAGAAAAGAAAAATTGAAAGAATATAATAAAAAAAATATTGACAATGTTTCAAATTATTTTTTTCTATTGTCAAAACAAAGTATAAAAAATTAAAATTTCCTAAGCTTTTTGTAACTTTCAACCACAATCTAATATATCACATAAAATCATCACTTCTGTTAATAACATAAAGACTCTAGAAGAACGTTTAATTGAAAGAAATTTAAAAAAAATTCTAGCTAAATTTATTTATTTTAACAAAACCGTAAAATTATTTACAAAATTAAATTCTATATTTTCCATGTTAAATAAGTCCACATTAAGGGAATTTTATAAAATGCAACTTTATTCTTTTTTTGATATATATTTGATTGAGCCAAAACTAGTTTATCGTTGTCAAGAATTGGTGGTCGAGAGGTCAGCGACGGCTGTTTTACAAGCAGTTGTCCCGGGTTAGCGGATTCGCTTTCCAGCTGATGCTATGACACATGAGGAAAAAAAACAAGTTTATTGTTAAATACAAATAATTATTAATACTTTTCAAAACATAATGTTTTTTTGTACTATAGATACTCTGTTTCTCAAGTTTTTTAACAACAGTTTTTTTTTCTAAGGAGTATCCACACAGGAGAAATTCACATTCAGGATTTTTAGTGAACTATATCATTTGGTTCTATTTTCTTTATTTTTATATATGTATATTGGTTATCCATCTCCACTATACATATTTCATGCTGAAAAAGCACTCATTAGTTGGTTTAGATTATCATCTTCCACATATATGTGTACAATCTGTGCTCAGTTTATATTAAGATAGCAAGTCTTCAAACTTTAATGGACAAGCTTCAATCTTCTCCACCCTCAACTCTTCAGCCATTTATATCATTAAAAATTCAATGATGGAACACTCAAAATCCTTGTTGTTGTCTATATCATTGTCATACTCATGTTGACTTTAAGTCTTTCTAACTGTTCACATATAGGACATTAATATGTTTATTTAAATAGAAGTGGGATGGGCAGAATATAAGTTAAATATGTAATATTCAAATATAAGTATATTGCCTATACTAAACTTAATGTAATTAGAAGGGACTTGAACTTTGACTTTCAAGCTTCTTGCAGCTATGCACTACATCTTATATAACTGATACATATGACCACATACAATCTCCAATATAAATATTTTTTGCTGGACCAGCACACACACACACACACACACATATATATATATATATATTACAAATTAATGTCTGTATTTCTTCAAAATAATATATGTAAATTTATAAGTAAATATTAGAAAATACAGTATTTAAAAGTTTATAAAAATATATTTATAACTGTCATGAAGCACTTTCAACTATTTTTGTAGTTTTTGTCAACTAGTACTTTTAAAATGTCAGCTTTCCCATAATTCCATGATCTTAAAGTTTGCTGCTTGCCTATTAATTAAACCTTGCTTTTATTTATATATTAACATTGCTTCTTTAATTTTTCTTTTATTATTATTTCTTTTAGTTTCCAATATTTTTACATTACTATAATTAAAATCAAAACCATATATACATGATTTATTATGGTCATAAAAGACAAGCTGATAAATTATCATTATTTTTATAATTTTGTTTTGTATTTTGAACCCTTTTTAATAATAACAAATGCTTCGTTACTCTTTTTTCCAACGTGCACCTCGATTCACCTATATATCCACTGCCACACCTATATGTCCATTTGTAAATGATACAATTTTATTTGACAATAAAGTCTTATCTTTTGAATAAATAAATTAATAAATAATTCAAAGGATAAGACTTTATTGTCAAATAAAAATTGTGTTATTTACAAATGGACATGTAGGTGTGGCAGTGGATGTATAGATGAATCAACGTGCACATTAGAAAAAAAAACAAAGAAGCACTTGTTATTATTAAAAAAGGTTCAATATACAAAAGAAAATTATAAAAATAATGATAATTTATCAGCTTTTCTCTTTTATGACCATAATAAATAATGTATATATGATTTTGATATTAATTATAATAATGTAAAAATATTGGAAACTGAAAGAAATAATAATAAAAGAAAAATTAAAGAATCGATGTTAATATATAAATACAAGCAAGATTTAATTAATAGGTAAGCAGTAAATGTTAAGATCATGGAATTATGGGAAAGTTGACATTTTAAAAGTACTAGTTGACAAAAACTACAAAGATAGTTGAAAGCACTTCTAAGTGATGGTTATAGATATATTTTTATAAACTTTTAAATACTGTATTTTTTAATATTTATTTAAAAATTTACACATACACACACACACACACACACACACACATATATATATATGGCTGCAGAAAGGAATTTGCTATTAACTGAAAGATGACCCTTTGATTTCTCTTGGAGGCTTTAAAGGAACTGAGCATGGCAAATTCCTAATGTCCACTCCATATGTTCTTGTCATTGCAGCTGTTATTACTATGTGATTATTCATATAGTATATGAACATGGATGGGCTGCTCACCAACATGCATTAGCCAGCATGGTGAGTTTATTGGCTTTTTACCTCTAAGTTTAAGAATATTTTTTCCAATATATACAATCATGACAGACAAAAATAAATCATGACCCTTATTCCCAGGAGGCTGTAAAGTCACCAACCAAGGCAGCAGTTGGTGGTGAAAGGCAGAGGGTGCTAAGAATCCCCTGATTGTGGACTCAGGCTGCCATTTGATGATGACATTTTATTTAGGTACTTACAACTGCAGATCACTTTCAAGTGAAGGAAGATTGCAAGAGTTAGAAGAAGAACTGTCTTATATTAAATGGGACATTATTGGACTTTGTGAAGTTAGAAGAAAAGGTGAAGAAACAATTGATTTAAAAAGTGGACATATACTCTACTATAAAGGCACAAATATTGGAAATACAAGTGGAGTAGGATTCATTATAAATAAAAAATGGAAGAACAACATTGTGGAGATTGATGGTGTATCAGACAGAGTGGCAAGATTAGTTTTACAACTTAATAGCAGATACCAAATGCAGATAATTCAGGTTTATGCCCCAACAAGTTCTCATAGTGATGAAGTTATAGAAGATTTTTATATGGATGTACAAAAGGCTTTTGATCAGAGTAAACAACATTTTAAAATTGTTATGGGAGACTTTAATGCTAGAATTGGTAAACAAATGAAAGATGAAAATGCTGTAGGTAATTTTGGTTATGGTAATAGAAATGAGAGAGGACATAGACTTGTGGAGTTTGCAGAAAAAAAAACCCTTTATATTATGAATTCTTTTTTTTTTGAGAAAAATGTTAAAAGGAAATGGACATGGAAGCATCCAAATGAAGGTACAGCAGAATTGGATTATATTTTGACTAACAGAAAATACATATTTCAAGATTGTAATGTTCTTAATAAATTTAACACAGGAAGTGATCATCGATTAGTAAGATGTAAGATACATGTTAATGCAAAACTAGAGAGACAAAAATTATTAAGGAAAACAATATTTACAGTTGATATTCCTAATCTTCAGAAACATTCTAATGAATTTAAATTAGAACTTACAAATCGGTTTCAAGTATTAGTAGATTTTGAACATGATTCAGATTTGAATGACATTAATAGAAAAATAACTGATACACTTTTAAAAACTGCAACAAAGATAGCTGGTAGAAAAAAGCAGCAATTGACCAATAAAATTTCTACTGAGACTAGAGAATTTATGAAGAAAAGAAGGAATATGAGGATATACAACAATGATGCATTAAAAAAGATTGAATATCTCGAATTTTGTAAAATGGTGCGGAAAAGAGTTGAAAATGATATAAGAAAGTATAATTGTGAACTAGCAAGGAAAGCTGTAGAAGAGAATAAAAGTCTAAAGAGTGTAAAACAACATTTTGGTATTGGTAGGAAATTTATATCTGCAATAAGAAAAAAAAGATGGCATTATTACTAAAAAGAGAGATGACATCATGAAATGTGTAGAAGACTTCTATCAAGAATTATATAGTAATAAAGAACAAGTGCCTCCTATATCTATTATATCTTCTGAATTGCCCAGAATTTTGAATGAGGAAGTGAGACATGCAATTAAATTTATGAAGAAAGAAAAGGCTCCAGGTAATGATGGAATTATAATTGATATATTAAAAGAAGCAGGTGAAGAAATAGAATTTTTTTTAGCAAAGTTATATACCAAATGTCTAAATGATAAAGATGTACCAGATGATTGGAAGAATGCAGTATTAATATTAATATTTAAAAAAGGTGATAAAGAAGATATTAGAAATTACAGACCTATCAGTCTTTTATCAGTTTTATACAAAATTTTTACTAAGATAATTACAACTCATCTACAGAAAACACTGGATTTCCACCAACCAAAAGAACAAGCTGGATTTAAAAGTGGTTTTAGTACAGTAGATCATATCCAGGTATTGAGAGAAGTTATAGAAAGGACAAATGAATATGAGTTGCCATTATGCTTAGGATTTGTAGATTATGAAAAGGCATTTGATTCTATAAACATTTCTTCAGTGATTAAAGCATTGGATCATCAAGGTGTAGATCCAGGATATTGTCATATTTTAAAGAATATTTATAAAAATGCAACAGCAACAATTAGATTACATAATGATAGTAGGAAAATCAACATTGAAAAGGGTGTAAGACAGAGTGACTCCATATCTCCAAAACTTTTTACAGCAGTGCTGCAAGAAGTATTTTGTGGATTAAAATGGGAAGCTAAAGGAGTGAAAGTAAATGGAGATTATTTAAGTCATTTAGATTTTGCAGATGATGTAGTTGTTTTTGCAAATAATGCTTTAGAGCTACAGGAAATGTTGCAGGAGTTATCAGATGAAAGTAGAAAAGTAGGACTAAAGATAAATGTTAAAAAGACTAAAGTAATGTTTAATAGATTTTCTCAAAATATGAAAATAAAGATTGATTATGATGAGTTAGAAGAAGTTAACAGTTACAAATACCTTGGTCAGATTATTAATACAGATGGAAATATAATGGATGAAATTAATCATAGAATTAAACTTGGTTGGAGTGCTTTTGGTAGAAATAACTTGATACTAAAAGGAAATATGCCTATGTGTTTGAAAAGGAAGGTTTTTAATAAATGTGTTTTTCCAGTTCTTACTTATGGATCTGAGACTTGGATGCTCAAATAGAAGAGCAATACAGAGACTTCAGACCACTCAAAGAAGTATGGAGAGAGGCATGTTGGGAGTAACAAGAAGAGATCAAACATGCAATGTATGTGTAAGAGAACAAACAAGTGTTACTGACCTCATCGAAGAAATTAAAAGACTGAAGTGAAGTTGGGCTGGACATATTGCTAGAAGAGATGATAATAGATGGGCAATTGAAATTTTAAACCGAATTCCAAGAGATTGTAAAAGACCCAGAAAGAGACCACATGTGAGATGGATGGATGAAATAAGAAAGTGTGCAGGGGTGATGTGGAGAAAAGAACTAAAGATAGGAATAGATGGATTGAACTTGGAGCGACCTTCATCCTGCAGTGGATTGATAATGGTTGATGATATATATATATATATAATATTTAATGTTTTCACGGATGTATGATGTAGAAAAATTACAACTTTTTGGGCTGTACTGTGTATTATTTTTCATTAAACACCGATATTTTGATGAACTAGCATCAGCTATTATCAAGGTTAACTTTTGAAAGAAAAACCATTAGATCTTAAATAATAATGTGATTGTGTGCGAGATGAGAAACAAGATTCACCTTGAAGTAGTTCAGCATTCACAATATGAGGTTTATCAAAATTTTTGTTTCCCTCAGTATTTTCACCTATTAATTTTAAGTTAATATTAGATAAAATGAGAGGTTTCCACATAGCTGGAATACATTGTGCTTCATCAGCCCTATTTAAACCAGTAGGTCTCTTTAATATTTCAATTGACTCTCTCATGGTTCTTAAATCATATCTTTCCAAATTAGAAAGCATTTTTGTATTGTCAAAATCAGGTTTGTGACCAGTTTCTAAAAAATGGGAAGTAAAAACTGATGTGCTAATTTTTTTTGATTAAAATCATTTCTATGTTCCTTAATTCTGACATTTATTCATCTATTAGACTGAGCCACATAGCCTCTTGAGCACTGAAAACACAGAATTTCATAAACTCCTTGGTGTTCCAAAAATATTCTGTCTTTAGTTTATACAAAAAATCACCAATTTTTTTGCTAGTAGAAAAAGTAGTCTTTATATTAAAACATGATAGTCTTCTAATGATTTTATCAGTAACCCCTTTAATATAAGATAAAATTACTCTATTAAAAGAGGAATTGTCAATTCTATCCTCTTCTTTCTTTTTAGTATTAATGTTATATAAAGCCTTACACATGATATTTTTATTTCAATTATTAGAAAGCAGAATATTTTTTGTAAGTTCTATTTCTTGAGAAAGATATTCTTTATCAGATAAATTATAAGCTCTAGTGAACAGATTTTCTGCTACAGAAAAAAATTGTGCAGGATGATGATAAGAATTAAAATTAAGATATCTGTTTGTATGGGTGGATTTTCTGCAAACTGATATTGATAATGTTTCATCACTTTTTCTTTTAATCAAAACATCTAAAAAAGAAAGTGATCTATTATTTTCCACTTCCATAGTAAATTTAATATTTGGATGCCAATTATTTATAAAAACAAGAAAAGAATTTAAAGAATCAATTTCATGAGGCCATATGACAAATGTATCATCCACATATCTAAGCCAAATAGAAGGTTTTTTAGTAGCTGCACATAATACTTGACTTTCAAAAATTGTCCATAAAAAGGTCAGAAATGACAGGTGACAGTGGGGATCCCATAGAAAGTCCTTTAATTTGTTTAAACATTTGAGAATTATAAACAAAAAATGTATTTTCAAGGCAATGCTTTGCTAATGGAATAATAAAATCAGGTAAAGCATTGTCTTGAGCTATTATACTTAATGCTTCTTAAACAGGAATATTAGTAAACATAGAAGAAACATCAAAACTAACCAATAAATCAATTCCAGTTAGTTTTAAGTTTTTAATTATTGAAATAAAATGACTTGAATTTTTAATTCTTGATGGAATCTTGTCTCTCAATGTCTGTAAGCATTGGGATAAATATCGAGCCAAAGCATGTATGGTAGAGCCTATAGCACACACAATAGGTCACAATGGTATCTCAGGTTTATGAATTTTAGGCAAACCATAAAATGTAGGATATAATGAAGAACCCCTCTTGGAGAAATTTTAATTTTTATCTCTTCATCTATACTAAAACGTTTGATAAGACATTTTGACTTTTTCTCTAAATATGTCAAAGTATCTTTAATAATCTTTTTATAAGTTCCATTATTTAATAAATCTACAATTTTATTACTATAATCCAAACGATCAAAAACAACAGTTGAATTACCCTTATCTGCTGGAATAACAACAATAGAATCATCTTTTTTTAAATTTTTAAGTGCAATAAATTCTCCTTTAGATAAATTATTTTTTGGTGGTTTCATATTTTTTAAGACATCATAAACTTCAAATCTAATAAGATCAGCTGTGCGTAAGTCTGTATTTTTTAAGGAAGATTCTATATTGCATATAATATTTTCAATTGGAACACTGTTTAGGAGCCAATGTATAATTAAAACCTTTTTCCAACAGAGAAATTTCACCAGAAGAAAGTTTATGATGGGATAAATTTTTTACATTTGAATCACTCACAGAATTATTAGTAAAATGTTTTTCCTTTCTATTTATTAATAACGCAAATTTCTTTTTTTGTTTCAAAGTTTTAAATTCTGAATCTTTAATAGATCGAAAATAAATAATTTTATCAAAAATAGACCAAAGAAAGGTGTGTACAATATTGCTTAACGTTATCCGTTCTCTCAGTAAAAAACAATCAATATAGTTTAACTTCTTTCTAATATCATGAACAAAAGAAATCAAAATTTTTCTACTCACCACCTGTAGAATGTTTCTTATTTTAAAAGACTTTGAGTGAAACTTTAAAATGATATTATTTTACCTGTTTATGACCATTGATTATTTAACAGCAAGCAGGAATAAGGGATGCAATGCAAGAGAGGAAAAGAGTTATTTTAACATAATGAAATATTCATATATTTAGAAAATAATCAATTCGTAACACTAACAGATAGGCATAGGTAATGTTGTTTATATATATATATATATATGGGTAAAACTGCAGTTTACAGGTCACAATAAAATTCGAATTTTGTTTCACATTTTTCTCACCAGAGTGTTTCTTGTCGAATATTTAAATAAGAAAATAATTAAAAATAATTAAAATAATAACAATATATCCTACCAACATTTGTAATTACTGCTCATTGTAGTTTTCGCTTACAATAGTGATAAAATTAGCAAAGACTACGTCAGTTGTGTAGAGAGTCCTAAAAGCAAATTCCTGCAGATATGATTCGAATAAAGTACTGTTGGTCCCGCCCTGATGTTTCAGCTTGCGTTTAGCTCTCATCCACATATTTTCCACATTTTGTGTGTGGATATCAGAGTCGTGAGGATCTACAAAGTTCTCCTGGTGTATGATGACAGAGTGCATATATATACCATTACGGATTGTGCTTAAGTTGTATGCACCCCATCCATCCGTAATGATGTAGGTCCCTGGTAAAATATATTCTTGTATTTTTGCTTTGAGAGTCACAGCTGATCGGTTAAGGACCTCTACCAAGAAACACTTTCCTGAATTTCTCTCTATTTCACCAAAGACTCAATGACCTTCTTGAATTGCTCCTCTGTGATATTTTCGATAGAAATATTTCATCAACTTCTACGATTTTAGGTGCTCCATTATCATCAAATCCACCGACCTGCATTGGATGTCTGTGAAAATATGTTGCACACTCTTCATGGCAAAAATTTTCCCAGTCTACTATAGTGTGCCAACTTACACTTAGCTCGTGAACGAGAAAACACTGTGGCAAATTATGTGCCCAATAATATACTATAAGCACAATTGTCTTGAAGGATAAATAGCTTCTAAAAAAAAAGAACCCTTTCTGATAGATACATGACGGTGACATAATCTGCATTGCCATCTGTGACTATCTCCACATTTTTGCTGTTTGATGAGAGAACACTGCATGCTGCAATGCTGTCATAGAGTACTATTTTTAAGCAGGTGCCTCCTTGCTAACCACTTCATTGCTAACTCCGGAGTTCGAAGCTCATTCGCCAACAGAAACATCCAATTTTCTATGCGAATATCTGCAGCATGTAACAGTTCATTTTCTGGTACTACAACTACATTACCATTTAAAGGATTCATTTTATGAATTATGCTGGAAGTTAAAAAACACGTGTTACAACTTTGGAAAACTTGTAAAATGTGCACCAAGACAATGTAACATTTCCACACTAATTCGACAAGAAGCACTGTGGTGAGAAAAATTTGGACAGTAATTACGAATGTTGGTAGGATATATTGTTATTATTTTAATTATTTTTTAATTATTATTTTAATTATTTTCTTATTTAAATATTCGACAAGAAACACTCTGGTGAGAAAAATGTGAAACAAAATTCGAATTTTATTGTGACCTATAAACTGCAGTTTTACCTATATATGCATGTGTATGCATAATATTTATTATTTATACATTCATAATAAAAATATATTTTAAGGATTAATTAGGAGATTGTATATGATAATTTTATTAGTGTATGAAATAATTTTAAATTTAATTATTTGAAGGGTAATAATAATAATAATAATAATAATAATAATAATAATAATAATAATAATAATAATAATAATAATAATAATAATAATAATAATAATAATAATAATAATAATAATAATAATAATAATAATAATAATAATAATAATAATAATAATAATAATAATAATAATAATAATAATAATAATAATAATAATAATAATAATAATAATAATAATAATAATAATAATAATAATAATAATAATATATCAATATTTTGAATCTTAGAAAGCAGTTAAAAATTTAATTTATATATACATATTAATATTATTTTTAAAAGTAACTAATTTAGAAAAATAATATCTGGAGAATTTTATCACTTGTGTGTAAAAAAAAAAACAAATTGATGTTTTGAAGAATGGCTCTAACTGCACAGTGGTAGGCTAAAATATATATGACTTCTGCCTAGATCTGCAAATGAATCTTACATGAGTGACTCCATAATGAATTACAAATAAAATCCTCTTCAGCAACTTAAGTTATTGGAATTTCATATGAAAGTGATCATTTATGTTAATATTTTAATGAGAAATAAAGGATTTATAGCCAATAATTAAGCTAAATGGTAAAACTCAAGCAAATAATTCAGTAATATTTGAGATTTATAACTATAAGCTTATTCAGATCTAAATTGAAATTAAATGCTTTTTCAAAGACATTTGTAGGCATAAAAGGTACCACTAAACATTACATCATCACCATTTCTTATGCTTGCTCAAGCTGTTACTGTATGGAGAGTTTTGCCTGTTTGAAAAGGTACCACATAAACTTTAATATAAACTGTTTAAAATTTAAAAGCTTTTGAGTATGGAACTAACATAATTAGATTATTTATTATGTATTTTAAAATGTTTTATAATTGTTACACTTTTATGGAAGTTATTATTATGATTTCTGTTTATATACAGTTTAAATTTTGGTTTGATAATAATATAAAATCTTCATGTATATTTATTATTGATAATTAAAGAAATATTTTTTTTACCATTCAGCTAAATAAACTGTTAGAATTTTTAAATATATATATATATAACATAAATTTAGATAACATTACAATATTAGTCCCCCCCCAAAAAAAAAAAATACTAAAATTCCTTTACAACCATGGTTTCATCTATTAACCAATAGATCTTTTCAAATAAAATTCAACTAAACATACAACATATATATACAAAACAAAATAGCCTTCCCATCATTCAATTCAAAAAGCAACTTCCTTTAACATATAAGAATGTCTTCATGAGATTGTTGGCCTCAGATTCAAAAAATTTTATCACCCAAGTTTTTTTTACTCTTCTTTTCAATTCACTTTTTCATAAAAGATAACTTTTGCATTGTCAAATAACATTTTATAACCTGTATTCAGTACATGAATATACACTGCTTAGTTATGAAATTTATTTTTAACTTTACTCTTATGAACTTTAACTCTATCATTAAAAATTAATTTACTCTGAGCTATCTAAATTTTATGACAATTCCAGGGAATCTTATAAACTATCCCAGGAATAGATTTGTAATCAATTGACTGTTTTGAACTAATTAGTAGTGAATTTAAATTCAGGCCTTATTTGCATACTATTTTCATACTATCCAATCAAGAACTATTCTTATAAATCAGTTTACTAATTGATGACTTATATGGCACAGAAATAAAATTTTTAATCTTATTAATAATTAATTCTTTCTTATTAACAGATTTAATTATATTTTCATTAAATATAATATTCCTAATAAATTCATGATTATATCATAATTCAATATAATCAGAAGCAAAATAACTATTATTTTCAAAACTATAAAGCCTATTATTCCTACAATAAAAATTCAATAAAGAAAGGTTTTTTATAAATTAAAATTTGATAACTGGCTTTATCATATTTCTTATATTTTTTGATTTAATGAAGAGTAAAAGAAACTTTGATGATAAATTTTTTTAAATCTGATGCCATGAGTCTCACAAGGACATCTTTTGATGTTAAAGGAAGTTGGTTTTTGAAGTGAATAATGGAAAGGCTATTTTGTTTTATATATATATATGCAAATTTATAAATAAATATTTAAAAATACAGTATTTAAAAGCTTATAAAAAATATATGTATAACCATCACTTAGGAGCGCTTTCAACCAACTTGTGGCTTTGTCAACTATCACGTTTAAAATGTCAGCCTTCCCATAATTCTATGATGTCAACTTTCCCATAATTCTGTGATTTTAATGTTTGCTGCTTGCCTATTAACCAAATGCTGCTTGTATTTACATATCAACATCGCCTCTTTAATTTTCTTTTATTATTATTTCTTTCAATTTCCAATATTTTTACATTGTTATAATTAAAATCGAAACCATATATACATGATTTATTATGGTTATAAAAGACAGAAGCTGATAAATTATCATTATTTTTAAAATTTTGTTTTGCATTTTGAACCCTTTTAAATAACAATAAGTGTTCCTTTGTTCTTTTTTCTAATGTAAATACAAGCAACATTTGGTTAATAGGCAAGCAGCAAACATTAAAATCACAGAATTATGGGAAAGTTGACATCATAGAATTATGGGAAAGCTGACATTTTAAACGTGATAGTTGACAAAGTCACAATGTTGGTTGAAAGCGCTCCTAAGTGACTGTTATAAATATATTTTTTATAAGCTTTTAAATACTGTATTTTTAAACATTTATTTATAAATTTGCGTATATTATTTTGAAGAAATACAGACATCGATTTATAATATTATATATATATATTGTATATTTAGTTGAATTTCACTAAAAAGATCTATTAATTAACATAAGAAGCCATCCATGTATTCGGCTAGTATTATAATGTTATATGATTTCTATTATATTTTAACTAGTATATGGTTAGATAGTGTTTAATTTATATATATAAACAATTTTTGTGAAAAATTTTATAGATTTGAATTTGTATAAGTGAATGTAAGGCAATATTTAATAAACTACTCGAGATTGCTGGACAATGTAAATGACCTAATTTAAATGATTTTCTGAATCTTATCATATCTGTGTTGAATAACTAAATATTAATTGCTTGTGATAACTTAGCAAAATCTTATTATAATATAATAATGCAACTTAATGAATTTGAATTTATGGATTAATCTTAATTTATTTATGGAGAAGTTTGAGATGTGCATATATATATAATATAATCTATAAAATAAATAGTATTATCAGACATATAGATGCTAAATGGCTGCAGAAAGAAATTTGGCATTAACTGAAAGGAGGCCTTTTGATTTCTCTTGAAGAACTTAAAAAAGCCAAGCAGGGCAATTTTCTAATATCCAATCCATACATTCTTGTTATTGCAGCTGTTATTATTATGTGATTATTTATATAGTATTTGAACAAAGATGGAGTGTTAATCAATATGCCTTAGCCAGTGTGGTGAGTTTATTGGCCCTCTTACCTCTGAGTTTAAGATCAAGAAACATGATGGACTTTCTTCTCAGTTGCATGATAACTGTGAGCTGAAATATCAGTTCAGTTTTCTTGAAAGTAGAATGTATGTGTGAATGGGTTTTTTTCTAAAAGACATTTACGATCATGCCAGACAAAAATAAATCGTGGTCTTTATTCCAGGAAGTTTTAAAGATGCCAGCCATGACAGCAATTATGATCAAAGATAGATGGTGTTATGAACCTCTGGATTGTGGACCTAAGTTAATATTTGATGATGATCTTTCATTTAGGTACTTACAACTGCAGATTAGTTTCAAGTGAAGAATGATGGCAAAAATTTGAAGAATGGTTTAATATTTAAGTGGGATATTATTGGGCTCTGTGAAGTTAGAAGAAATGGGTGAAGTGATTTAAAATATAGACATGCACTATATTACAAAGCACAAACAATGGAAGTACAGGTGAAATAGAATTCATTATAAATAAAAAATGGAAGAACAATATTGTGGAGATTGATGACATATCAGAGTGTCAAGAATAGTTATTCAACTTAATAGTAAATATCAAATGTAGATAATTCAGTTTTATGCCAAAACAAGTTCTCATTCTGATGAAGAAATAGAGGATTTTTATATGGATGTACAAAAGGCTTTTGATCAGACCAAACAATATTTTAAAATTTCTCATCAGTCAATTTAATGCTAGAATTGCCAAATGGCTGAAGGTAAAAGTGTATTATAGAGAAATTTGGCTGTGGTGACAGAAACAAGACAGGACATAGATTTATAGGGTTTGCATAAAAAGAAAAACTTTATATTATAAATTTTTTTTTGAGAAAATGTTAAATGAAAATGGATCTGGAAGAATCCAAATGAAGGCAAAGCAAAATTGGATTACATTTTGACTATCAGAAAATATGTATTCAAGAATGCAATGTTCTTAATAAATTAAATATAGGAAGTGATCATTAATTAATTGGATGTAAGATACATGTTAATAAAAAACTAAAAAGACAAAAGTTATTAAGAAGACAATATTTACAGTTGACATTCCTAATCTTCAGAAACTTTCTAATGAATTTTAAATTAGAACTTGCAAATCGTTTTCAAATATTAATAGATTTTGAACATGAATTAGATTTAAATGAAATCAATATAAAGACAAATGCTACACTTTTACAAACTTCAACAAAAACAGCTGGTATAAAAAAGCAGCACTTGACCAATAAAATTTTTACTCAGATAAGACAATGTATGAAAAAATAAAGGAATATGAAACTATATTACAATGATACATTAAGAAGGATTGGATATCTTGAAATTTGTAATATTATGTAAAAAACAATTGTTAATGACATAAGGAAGTATAATTGTGAACTAGTAAAGAAATTTATAGAATAGAATAAAAACCTTAAGAGTGTAAAACATCATTTTATTATCAGTAGAAACTTATTTCTGCAATAAGAAAAAAAGATTGAACTATTACTAAAAAGAGAGATGGCATCATGAAATGTGTAGAATAATTCTATCAAGAATAATATAATAATAAAGAACAAGAAAAAGTATGCCATAAAACTATTATCTCTACTGAATTGCCCAGGATTTCAAATGAATAAGTGAGACATGCAATTAAATTTATAAAGAAGGAAAAGAATTATAACTGATATCTTAAACAGAAGCAGGTTAAAAAATAGATTTTTTGGCAAAATTATATACCAAATATCTAAATGATAAAGATGCACCAGATGATTAGAAGAATGCAGTATTAATTTTAATATTTAAAAAAAGGTGATAAAGAAGATATTCTGTACAAAATATTTACCAAAATAATTACACTCATGTACAGCAAACTTTGGATATTAGCTAACCAAAAAAGCAAGCTGGATTTAAAAGTGGTTTTAGTACAGTGGATCATATCCCAGTATTGAAAGAAATTATTGAAAGAACCAATAAATATGAGTTGCAATAATTGTTTGGATTTATAGATTATAAAAAGGCATTTGATTCTAGAAGAATTTTTCCAGTGATTAAAGCATTGAATCATCAAAATGTAAGTTACTTTCATATTCTGAGGAATATTTATAAAAATGTAACAGAAACAATTAGATTACATAATGATACTAAAAAGATTAATATTGAGCAGGGTTTAAGACAGGATGATTCTATATCTCCAAAACTTTTTGCAGTAATTTTGCAAGAAGTATTTTGTGAATTAAAATGGAAAGCTAAACTAATTAAAAAATGAGATTATTTAAGTCATTTTGATTTTACAGATGATGTAGTTGTTTTCTTAAATAATGCTGTAAAGTTTCAGGAAATGTGTTATCAGACGAAAGTGAAAAAGTGTGATTAAAAGTAAATATAATAACAACTCAAGCAATTTTCAATGGATTTTTTTCAAAATAAAAGAATAAAGATTAATAATGATAAGTTAGGAAAAGTTAATTATTACAAATATCTTGATCAGATTATTACTAGTTTAAAACAGAATTGATGAAATTAATCATAGGATAAAACTTGATTGGAATGCTTTTGGTAAAAATAACATAATATTAAAGAAAATGTCTTTTACCAATTCTTGCATATGGATCAAAGATTTGACACTTAATAAAAGAGCAATACAGAAACTTCAAACCACTCAAAAGGGTATAGAGAGATGCCTTTTATGATTAAAAAGAAGAGATCAAAAATGAAATATTATGGGTGAGAGAACAAACGGATAATACTAACATTATTAAAATAATTAAGAGATGAAAGTGGAGTTGGACTAAACATATTGCTCAATGAAATGATTATAGATGGACATATGAATTCTTAAATTGAATTTCAAGAGATTGTAAAATACCTAAAAATAGACCACATAAGATGGATGGATGAAATAAGGAAGGGTGCTGGTGTGGAGAAGAGAGGCTAGTGATCAGAGTAAATGAATTTGGAAAAACTTTCATTTGTAGTGGATTGATAATATTTGAAAATGATGATGATGTGATGCTAAATAATTTCAAGTTGGAAGAATTATATATATATATAATACATATTTTGTGGGTTCATCCATGTTAAAAACTTTTAATATTAATATACTGACGTTTCAACTTGGTCACTCCAGCCATCCACAGAGTTATAAAAGGTAGAAAGACGGTTGTAGAGGCGCTACAATCACTGATTTGAATAAAATGTTAAAATTCCACCAATAGCAAAAAATGTTAAATTTAGGAATGTTTTTTAAAAAAATCTTTCCAAATAGGAGGAAGTTTACATGTATCATCTCGCTTATTGATACAATCTGGCCTTTTAAGTATCTCAATGGCTTCTCTAATTTTGCATTGGTAGAGATTATCACATCTGGATATGATCCTGGTACTAGAAAAATCAATTTTATGACCTGAATCTATAGTATGGAGTGAGAGTGCTGATGATGATGAGTGTTGTTTAACTGCATTAGCATGCTCATCTCTCCTAACACTGATGCGATGATTACTCATACCTATGTAAGAAGCTTTACAATTTTTACATGAGATTTGATAGACACCATGAGATTCAAGAGGGATTGAATCCTTAGGCTTGGTTATTATATTGCTGATCTTTTGATGAGCAGAAAATGCTGTATCTATATTATAGCATTTTAATATACGTCCGATACTGTCTGTAGTTCCTTTTACATATGGAACACAAATCCTAATAGCTGATTTATCATCTTTTTGTTTCCTATTTTGTCTATTTTGGGCTTGAAATAAGGCTTTTTTTATAAATTTGTAATTATAACTATTTGCTAATAAAACACTATTAATATGATTTATTTCTTCTTTCAGATGTGTCTCATCTGAAAGGTTAATTGCTCTATTTAAAAGAGTTTTGGCTACAGAAACTATCTGAGTTGGGTGATGATGAGAATGGAAATGCAAATATCTGTCTGTGTGTGTATCCTTTCTGTAAATAGAAAAAGATAAACTATTTGGTGTTCTGGTGACTAGAACATCAAGAAAAGGGAGTTTTCCATCAGACTCTGTCTCCATTGTAAATTTAATATGAGGATGCATATTATTTAAATGTAAGAAAAAATCATCTAATTTATTTTTTCCATGTTGCCATATGACAAAAGTGTCATCTATGTATCTGAGCCAAATGAGAGGTTTTAAAGATGATGATTCTAAAGCACGAGTTTCTATATATTCCATGAATAAATCAGCTATTACTCCTGAGATAGGTGAGCCCATAGGAGTACCAAAAACTTGTCTGTAATGCTGTCCATTGTATACAAAATATGTATTTAAGAGACAATGTTTAATTAAAGCAATAATATGGTCTGGTAAATTGCAACGTTGTGAGATTATATTTAAAGCTTCATCAATTGGAATGTTTGTAAACAAAGACACGACATCAAAACTGACCAGAATGTCATTAGCATTAATTTTTAAACTTTTTAAAACAGAAATAAAATGAAGAGAGTTTTTAATATATGATTTAATAGATGGGATTGTAGGTTTAATGAAATCCGATAAGTATCTGGCTAAAATATGAGTTGGAGAACCTATTGCACTTACTATTGGACGAAGGGGGGTATCTGGTTTGTGAATTTTTGGAAGTCCATAAAATTTTGGACAGACACAAGATTTTTCACGAGGGATTATTTTATTTTTTATCTCTGTTTCAATAGGTGATTTATTAATAATAGCTTTTGTTGTTTTTTCCAAATACGTAGTATGATCTCTTTTTGATAGTTTATAAGTTTTATCATTAAGCAGATCTAAAATTTTATTATGGTAAATGTCACGATCCATTACAACTGTGGCATTACCTTTATCAGCTGGAAGTACAACAATTGATTTGTCCGATTTTATATTATTTAATGCTTGTCTTTCTTTCTTTGAAATATTATTTTTAGGAAGCTTAGCTTTTTTAAAAATATTACAAATCTCAGCTCTAGCCAAATCAGCCGATGTAGAATCAATTTTATCGAGAGCTGATTCAACATTACAAACAATTTTCTCAAAAGGTATCCGGGAAGGTGTTAAAGCAAAATTGAAACCTTTTTCTAAAACCGAAATTTCATCTGTAGAGAGGGCTTTCCTAGATAAATTATAAACGGTTTTTTGATTTGGATACATAATGTTTGGGGATTGTGTTCTAATTAGCATTTGCAATTTTTTCTTTTGCTTTGCTCTTCATTTTATTTCCGATTTAAAAGGTTTAAAAATTAATGCTAATGACATTCTGGTCAGTTTTGATGTCGTGTCTTTGTTTACAAACATTCCAATTGATGAAGCTTTAAATATAATCTCACAACGTTGCAATTTACCAGACCATATTATTGCTTTAATTAAACATTGTCTCTTAAATACATATTTTGTATACAATGGACAGCATTACAGACAAGTTTTTGGTACTCCTATGGGCTCACCTATCTCAGGAGTAATAGCTGATTTATTCATGGAATATATAGAAACTCGTGCTTTAGAATCATCATCTTTAAAACCTCTCATTTGGCTCAGATACATAGATGACACTTTTGTCATATGGCAACATGGAAAAAATAAATTAGATGATTTTTTCTTACATTTAAATAATATGCATCCTCATATTAAATTTACAATGGAGACAGAGTCTGATGGAAAACTCCCTTTTCTTGATGTTCTAGTCACCAGAACACCAAATAGTTTATCTTTTTCTATTTACAGAAAGGATACACACACAGACAGATATTTGCATTTCCATTCTCATCATCACCCAACTCAGATAGTTTCTGTAGCCAAAACTCTTTTAAATAGAGCAATTAACCTTTCAGATGAGACACATCTGAAAGAAGAAATAAATCATATTAATAGTGTTTTATTAGCAAATAGTTATAATTACAAATTTATAAAAAAAAGCCTTATTTCAAGCCCAAAATAGACAAAATAGGAAACAAAAAGATGATAAATCAGCTATTAGGATTTGTGTTCCATATGTAAAAGGAACTACAGACAGTATCGGACGTATATTAAAATGCTATAATATAGATACAGCATTTTCTGCTCATCAAAAGATCAGCAATATAATAACCAAGCCTAAGGATTCAATCCCTCTTGAATCTCATGGTGTCTATCAAATCTCATGTAAAAATTGTAAAGCTTCTTACATAGGTATGAGTAATCGTCGCATCAGTGTTAGGAGAGATGAGCATGCTAATGCAGTTAAACAACACTCATCATCATCAGCACTCTCACTCCATACTATAGATTCAGGTCATAAAATTGATTTTTCTAGTACCAGGATCATATCCAGATGTGATAATCTCTACCAATGCAAAATTAGAGAAGCCATTGAGATACTTAAAAGGCCAGATTGTATCAATAAGCGAGATGATACATGCAAACTTCCTCCTATTTGGAAAGATTTTTTTAAAAAACATTCCTAAATTTAACATTTTTTGCTATTGGTGGAATTTTAACATTTTATTCAAATCAGTGATTGTAGCGCCTCTACAACCGTCTTTCTACCTTTTATAACTCTGTGGATGGCTTGTGTGACCAAGTCGAAACGTCAGTATATTAATATTAAAAGTTTTTAACACGGATGAACCCGCAAAATATGTATTTTATATATTTAACCCGTGCAAATCTTCATTTTAACATATATATATATATATATTGGTTGCTATATTTACTGTGAATGTTTAGGTGGTTACTGGTTGGAAACTAATTACATCATTATCCCAGATTAGCTTTAGGCACTATTTCGCTTATTATTTCTAAATAATACATGGGCAATTTAAAAGTATTGCATTAAGTAATGTTTTAGATGACTATTTATTAGTCTGCATTATAGTGCCATGTTTATTTCATGTTTAAAGAGGTTTATTTAAACTTCATTGTAACAATATTTCATACTCTGCAGTCAAGTTGCAATCTTTAAGTGTCCATATATATATTCAATGGACCATTAGTAAGAATGGGATTTCCATTCTTGCTATTAAAAAGTGTGAAGGTTGCCTTGACAGCAGTTAGAAATATTGGTTGCTATATTTACTGTGAATGTTTAGGTGGTTACTGGTTGGAAACTAATTATATATATATATATATATATCTATATAAGGTTATGGATATATATATTATATATATATATATATATATATATATATTGTAACCTTCCAGTAGGAAGATGACCCCTAGAAAGCATGAATTGGGGCTATACTAATTATGTGGTATATTTTATTTAAATTTTTCCAACATTACTGCTACTTGTCTTAATATTATTCTTGATATATTCCTTATTAATGTTTTCATTTATAGAGCATTTTACCCCCTCTTCTTAAAGGTAACAAAAATGACATTATCCTCAACATAGTTTAGATTCTTCAATAAACTATTATTGATATTGTCTAGAATTTAGCATAAAAGTTTTTATTATACATAAAAGTTACATTTACTTATAATAATCTGTTTAAATCTTTTCTCCTAGTAAAATTTTCATTTAGAGATATATTTATAAGTTGTATTTTAATATTCAGCACATTTTTCAATACACAAACATTTCCACTCTGATTTATTTTTAATTTAGTTTTAACCATCTTGAAAACTGTCCATTCATCTTTATTATAAATATTTTTTCTGTCATTTATATATTGTTTTCACTTTAATCTTGCATAAATGTTATATTTAAAATGCATAAGTATTTTATCTTGCTTACTCATCCAATTATACATCAATACAATAATCCCATTTGTTCATTCTGCTCCAGTATTACAGGGTAACAGTTGGGCACCAATGTACAATTTTTTCTTTGCATTATTCCCATATTTTTCAGCAAACTTCTTTATTAAAACAAACCCAGTTACTTGATTTTTATTTCTGATCTGTAAATTTTTTTTCTTGACTAAAACATTTCCCTCTCATTTTTTCCTTTTCAACAATTATCATCTGCCTGCTCTTAATCTATTCCCAATTATGATTTCTCATTGGTTGATTCTCCCACTTGCTAGTTGCATGTAGTTTTAAGTTTTAACTATTTTTAAAACAATTATTATTTCTTTAAAATATTTCCAAATAATAAAAAAACCAATACTATTTAGGAACTAAATAAAAATACTATTTGTTTTGAATCTAGATCATTTCCATTTCATTTTATATAAACTAAATCCAAGATTAATTTTCTGAAATATTACTCATAAAAGTTATACTATAAGTATTAATTATTTATTTTGGAAATTAACTTAAGATTTCACCAGAAACAGTTATTAATAAATAATCTCAAATGTGCACTGACCTAATTATTCATTTATATAATGCATATTTTCATTTATCAAATTAAGAACTCTCTTATTTTAGGTATTAATAAATAATTATTTATTATGAAATATTATTAATTTATAGTTATTATTTTATCATTTATATACCTTTGAAAATAAATATTTTAACAAGATTTAGCTTTTATACTACTTTAAATGAATTAAGTCTGAGTTCAAATCCTAGGTTAACTAAAATAATTTATTTTTCATAGTTTAATAAGTGAATATTTTTTTGATTTCATAAAATTTAAAATCATCCATAATAAAATTTATTCTCAATTTGTTTTATGATGGGGTGTGCCAATAAAAAGAGCACTATATATATATATATATATATATATATATATATATTGAAAATATAAAAAAATGCAAATGAGAAATACTTGCTTAGTTGTACTGTTGCTATAATGTGCATGATTGCAGTTGAATACTGTCATCCATGACCTTCATTTATATATTTTTTGACAGCCCATTTACTTCCTAAAGTCTTGACATATGATTATTAGTTGACTTCTTTTTAATATGTATTTGAATGTTTTATTGGCTTTTATATTTATGCATGCTTATGAAGGAAGAAAAAATATTATTATAGAATAATGATATTAAATAATTTAATTTCATCCACATGATTATATTTAAATATTATGACTTCTATTGGTGTATTGTAAATGGATATATTATAGTTACCTCTTCATAATAAACTTGAATTAATGATATATTGTCTTATAATTTGTGGGCATATTTATACTAATTTTGTTTTATAATTTGCTGGATAGTTGTAAATATTACTTATTAATATGTTATTGTAACTTTGGTTCTACTAACTTGGGAGTTGTTATTTTATCACTTTGTTTATTTATTAGTAATAAACATTTGTTATATAGTTACATAATGATTGTATAATTCATTTTTAATGAGACATATACTTGTAAGTGTTTTACTTTTCATTACTCCCTCATTTCTAACTATGTATATATATCAACAGATGGCGTTCTACCAACAACACTATCAAGGGTATGTTTACATAAATGTCAGAGCAAGCATTCACTATCTCTAACTTTAATTCCACTTTCAGATCATGATTTCAAGCTATTTGCTATCATCAGTGAAAGACAGGAATTTTAGAAACTAGATCTAAACACAAACTCTGAGCGTTTATGAAACAGTTTCTATTCAGCTTGCAAGCGTGAATCTTTTAGACACATAATGTCTTCAAACTCAGCATAGCAAGCCAGATAGCTATATGGGTCTGATCTCAGTTCAGCATCATGACATAGTAAAAGCCTCTGCAATATATATCATTGCTAGAAAGACCTCAAAGGTACATTTATGAAAACACCATGTTTTTGGTAGAGCGCCATCTGTTGACATAAATACAAGCGTTAGCAAGTTTTTAACTTGTTTTTTGTTTTTCTTAAATGTACTTTTGAGGTCTTTCTAGCAATGATATACATTGCAGAGGCTTCTACTATGTGGTGATGCTGAACTGAGATCAGACCCATATAGCTATCTGGCTTGCTATGCTGAGTTTGAAGACATGACATGTCTAAAAGATTCACGCTTGCAAGCTCAATAGAAACTGTTTCATAAAAGCTCAGAGATTGTGTTTAGATCTAGTTTCTAAAATTCCTGTCTTTCACTGATGATAGCAAATAGCTTGAAATCATGATCTGAAAGTGGAATTAAAGTTAGAGATAGTGAATGCTTGCTCTGACGTTTATGTAAACATACACTTGACGGTGTTTTTGGTAGAACACCATCTGTTGACATAAATACAAGCGTTAGCAAGTTTTTAACTTGTTTTTTGTTTTTCATAAATGTACCTTTGAGGTCTTTCTAGCAATGATATATATTGCAGAGGCTTTTACTATGTGGTGATGCTGAACTGAGATCAGACCCATATAGCTATCTGGCTTGCTATGCTGAGTTTGAAGACATGACATGTCTAAAAGATTCACGCTTGCAAGCTCAATAGAAACTGTTTCATAAACGCTCAGAGTTTGTGTTTAGATCTAGTTTCTAAAATTCCTGTCTTTCACTGATGATAGCAAATAGCTTGAAATCATGATCTGAAAGTGGAATTAAAGTTAGAGATAGTGAATGCTTGCTCTGGTGTTTATGTAAACATATGCTTGATGGTGTTTTTAGTAGAACACCATCTGTTGACATAAATACAAGCATTAGCAAGTTTTTAACTTGTTTTTTGTTTTTCATAAATGTACCTTTGAGGTCTTTCTAGCAATGATATATATTGCAGAGGCTTCTACTATGTGGTGATGCTGAACTGAGATCAGACACATATAGCTATCTGGCTTGCTATGCTGACTTTGAAGACATTACATGTCTAAAAGATTCACGCTTGCAAGCTGAATAGAAACTGTTTCATAAATGCTCAGAGTTTGTGTTTAAATCTAGTTTCTAAAATTCCTGTCTTTCACTGATGATAGCAAATAGCTTGAAATCATGATCTGAAAGTGGAATTAAAGTTAGAGATAGTGAATGTTTGCTCTGACGTTTATGTAAACATATGCTTGATGGTGTTTTTGGTAGAATGCCATCTGTTGACATAAATACAAGCCTTAGCAAGTTTTAAACTTGTTTTTTGTTTTTCATATATATATATTATAATGGTAGTGCAGAGACTCTTTCCCTATATGTCATACCAGGGTGCCACTAGGCTACTAGAACCTAAAAATTTTTTAAAATAGGCAGATGTATAAGTATAAGGGTAAGATTCAACTTTTATTGACTGATAGCCCTAGTTACTAGCTCAAGGAATAACTGAGTTTTATAATATATATTTTCAAATTTATTTTTAATTATATATTTCAAAGTATTATTAATCAAGATAAAATAATAAGTCACTGCCAGCACTAATAAGACAAACATTTATTACACACATACCATATATAAAATGTATTTGAGGATTGGGATTAAACATTATTTGATAAATATGCACAAATGAGAATTTATATAATTTTAATATTTTTATATTGTGTTAGACACAAATAGACTACATAAACTACACATTAAAAGTCTTTCAAATCATTTAACCTCAGGCTAAAAGTTCTTAATTAAACCAATGCTAGCTTACTGATATATCAACATGATCAATGCAAAATTAAGATGTTAGCATAAAACCATTATGAGAGGAATGTGCATCTATGGCATGATATTATTAAAGAATGAATCTCATCCAGCACAGAAATGTGCATCTGTCTTGTGAAGGAGTCATATAAAAATATTGAAAAAAAAACACCAAAATGCTCCAAATGCAGGGAGCGTAGTCCTTCACTTATAGTCCCTATCCACAGAGCATAAGGAATCAAATGGTGTAGGGAATATTTCTATCACCAATAACAGTGTGGTGGCTACACTTTTGGAGCATGCATTCAGTTGGATACTAAGCCCTGTAGACTAATGCACTTCAGATTATATTGATATATAATACATGTACATCCCTCCACCAGCCTTGATTCAACCAGAAAATGATTAGCCCAAAATTAACCACACACAATCTAAACTTAACAAATCTATGTAACCATCTACACCCAACTTTAAATTTAATAATTTAGTTAACAAAAATAAAAATGATTGATAGCAAAAGTTATACATAAAAGAGAAATATTAATGATTAATTTAGAGTTCATTTGCTCATCAGATAAGAGCTTAATTAAAAACTACGCTTAGGTTATTACTTGAAAGTTTGTTTACAATATCTAAAAATTCATATTGAATATTAATTTAAGTTTATACTTACCATGATAAGACTTTATGAATTCTCTGGATTGTAGCAGATTTATGGAAGTCCATCCTAGTTATCCCATTTTATATATTGTTTTCCTTGGGGATAAAACCACTGCTTGCCATTCATTCTGGAACCCTCAGTCAGTAGAAATAAGAAAAACAAAATCTGTTGCAAGATCCCTAAATTGTGGAGTCTGCAATGCAGATGTGAAATATTTTAGACCAGTCACCACCACCCATCAATAATCAATCAATAATAATTTATTTTTCTATTTATAGTATTATGCCTCCCTTATCACCAAACTTTTGAATCAATTACTGCGGATGTTGCTCCAATTTTATTGGCCATGATGATTTTCCTTTCTGGACTGTGTGTTTGCCAGTAGCTACACTGGCCAGTCTGCTCCAAAGTAGGAAACACTATAATCTTTTAATTTTTATCTCTTATCACACTTTCCATCATTTAAGTATCCCAAGGGCTCATTTGCTTTACATTTATTAGAAACTAATTAACATTTTTATTATTTTCTTTTAGATTACAAAAATTACTTTTTTACTTTAACTTTTAAGTAATTATTAAATAGTTTTCCATCTGTGCAATTTATATATTGGTTTAAATAATATTTTGTTTAAATCGCATATTATTAAATTAGTAATGACTGGAAGGTTGCTATTCTTCCACATGTGCCTTACAATTACTTTCAGACAGCCTATAGCTGTTAAAACAGCAGACTGAGAAGCGATCAGGCCTAGACACATGACAGAGATTTTTTGACAAGAAAAGAATGATACCACTCTTCTCTTTAACTTAACTTTTATTTATATAAGCCAGTCTTAAGCATCTTGGCTTGAAAGCATGAATAATATAAACATATACATTTATTACTCACTGAGTTATTAATTTATGATATTATAGTGCGAAATCTTAAAGTGGTATCATTCTTTTCTTGTCAAAAAATCTCTGTCATGTGTCTAGGCCTGATTGCTTCTCAGCCCACTGTTTTAACAGCTATTGGCTGTCTGAAAGTAATTGTAAGGTGCATCAACTTTATTAATTTTTTTTTAAAATTTGCATTTGGTTTTATTTGTTGATATTTCATTTATTATTTGATAGTGTTGTAATGGCATATGACCATTAATTAAAAACTATTGTAATAACAATAAAAATAATAAATATAACAGTTATTAACTATTGTATACAATCTTTCATCTGCAGAAGTGCTTTTGGTCAATTCCTTAACCTGTCTTAACTGCCTTAAAGTCAAAAAACAAAATGGAAGCAAATGTCATCAAGTCATATCCCATGAATCCTGATTTTTAATGTTAGAAGCTTGTCTATATTAATTATATTCATTTTATTTCTATTTATTAAAATTGCCTCATTTTTTTATTATGCTTTCTCTCTTCACAAATAATCTTAACACTTTCAATATCAAGCTTAAATTCATATTTACATGTCCTTTCATGATACAAAAAAACTGCAAATCATTATTTTTAATTTTCACACCCTTGTATAACAAACAATTCATGCTCCTTTAATCTTTCTTCAATAATGCACCTTGATTCGCCTATATATGATAACATACATCCACAAAAAATTTGATAGACAACATTACTTTTCTGCTTGACAGGTATGACATTTTTAGAATTATTTGCTAATTTATTAACATTATTTGTAGCACAAAATAAAATATTAAACACACACACACGCACACACACACACACACACACATATATATATATATATGCTTAAAAATTTTTACTTGCACATTTGAAATATATGGAATAAGTATCCATTTTTTATTATCAATATTCAACTTCTTTAAATCATTATAAATATTTTTAAATTGACACAAAGTATTGTTAATCTGTTTCATCTTATAACCAACTTCAAGCAATTCATTGGCAAATATCTCAGTATTTTTTAATTTATCACACTGATAATGACATAATTTTTTATTACAAAACAAATAAAATCTAAAATTTGTCATCTTATGCATAATTGGTATTTTTGATTTACAATTTATATATTCACTTTTTTGTAATGGTTTGATTATTAATTTATAACTTAACATATTATTATCTCTTGTAATAATTAAATCTAAATACTTAATGCTTTTGTCCTATTCCTTTTCAATAGTCCATTTCAAACCATTCACATTATTTAACTTATCTACAAGCAAATTTATAGTATTGGTATTGCCACAAATAAAAACATCATCCACATCCCTTTTATAAATTTTAATATCTTTAAAATAATATATATTTAAAATACTACTCTCTCATGGAGACAAAACAAAATTGCCGTTTGTGCAACAACAAACAGACCCATAGTTCAACCTTTTATAATATTCACCTTCAAAAGAAACAACAATGTTATCATAATTTTTTTTTAAAGACTCAGTAACAAATTTTATTACATATTTACAAAAACCTCTACTTTTTAATGCATGTTAAATTATTTTATGAATCCACTCTATCAATAGAACTATACATTTTTGTCACATCTAATGAAGCAATAACATCATTCTCATTAATCACTATATTTGTAATGTAATAAAGAGTAAAACTTTCAATCCCCAGCATGTGATATAAAACTGTATAAAAAGGTGGAAAAATAAAAAGATCCTTTATAGCCAACTTACTTATAGCATATAAGGACTTACAAGATGAGCTAAATATGCCTAATTTAGAAAGGCTATACAGTATCCTTAAAAAAGTAACAAAAACAAAAAAAAAAGATTGGAAAACAACAAAATCTTGTAAATATGTATATATAATGTCTTTTAATAAAGGTAAATACTTAAAATAAAAATAAATTAGAGACGTTTTTCTATTATATTTGTTTTTGTTTTCCACTTTGCTTAACTTTCCATTACAATATACATATATAAATAATGAAATTATTATAATCAATGTTTACTATGCATTAAACAATAATAAAAAATCAGTTATGATGTTTTCAATGACTATCAATTAAAACCAATAATCTGGAATGATATGATCTGGACAATAATATTTACATTTGTCTGATTTTATATGTTAAGCTAAAAAATGGCCACTTTTATTATAGTACTCAAAATCTTATATGAAAAAAAATCAAATTAGATATTTTATTATTATGCAATATCTTGAATGCTAAGCTAAAAGTGAATATCTATTTGCTGAAGATAAAAGCAGACATTTAATTGTTATTTTTAAAATTAAATAGTTCAGCACGATCTGTTGATTTTAATTGGTGGTTGCCTAGTTACATCATAGCTGAACACTGATTCTAATTTAATACACAGAAAACTATTTTAATCTTAATGTTTATGTTTTAGTTTCTTTTTAATTTACTAAATCATTTGTTTATAAATAACCTGCATAGATTTGAATATTGGGCTGCAGTTAAAAATGAATTCACTTTCCCTGCTCTGCAGTTAAATGATAATATTGTGAGACATATAATTGAATTTAATGTAGATGATGCTTGAGTAATTCATTGTCCAAATTATTACATATTGATTATTATTGATTAATTTTAATATTACATACAAAGACATATACACACATATGTAAATTTTAACTATTATCAATCCATTGCAAAATGAATGTTTTTTCTCCATATATTTTTTTCTCCACATCACTCCAGTAAATTTCCTTAAGTCATCGAATTAAATCAAATGTGTTTCTTTTCTAATATCTTTTTAGAATCTCTTGGAATTCATATACTGTTCAGCATAGTTTCATTTTAGTCTCTTAATTTTTTTAATGATATTAATATATCTGATTTGTTTATCACTTGGATATTTTGTTTTAAATTTCTCCTTGCTGCTACTTTCAACATACATCATGACATATTTCATTGTTTGGCTTGAAGTATCTATATTATTTTTCTGCTTAGCATCTAAGTCTCAGATCCATATGTAAAATCTGATATAACATATCCTTTAAAACCTTATTGTCCTTATTTTACCAAAACAGTCCATCCAAGTGTAATTCTATGATTAATTTCATTAATTATGTGTTAATATATATTAGAAATCTGATTTGAACATTAAACTCTTTATGAAAAGCAATTGAACATTAGTTTTTTTCAGCATTTATTTTTAGTTTAGTTTTGTTGCCTTTATTTGATAATTCTTTTAAAATTTTTTAGGAATGTCTGAATTTTAAAAAGAAATCACATTATTTGAAAATTCTAGATGATTTAAATAATTTCATTATTTTTATTCCCATAAGCTGCAAAACTGTTGTAAAATGTTTCAGAAATATAAAGTCACTATGTCATATATTTTACTAAATTAATTTTTTTTAGTGTTAATAATATAACAAAATGATTGCTGTTGCATTTTTACAAATTCTTATCAGAATTTAATATATCTTGAATTTATATCTTGATATACCAAAGCTTTTACTTTCAAAAAATACTTATAGACTTATTTGCTTTTTACATTATAAAAAATCCAAAGCATAAAGACAAATTTAAAATCAATAGTTTTTTTTCGGATTTCTCTTAATATTTGAACATGATCTACTTGATATATTCAAAGTATAATACTATCTTTATTTTTAATATCTTATAACACAAATGACTTTTATTGAAGATAATATTGCAATCACCAAAAAAATATACAAGCCTCTCAAAAACACATGGGACCTATACTCCTCTTGCAGATATTATTACATCTGTATTTATAAAAGATTTAAATTCTCAAAGTAAATTTTAGGATATGTAAATGATGATCAAGCACATTATCATTCTTTAGAATGATTAGATTTAAACAGGATGCATTTATTTTAAGATGCCAACTAAAGAGGAACATTTCATTTAGACAAATAGGGATCAGAAACATTTCCTGATTTATGTCTTGTTTTAATAAAAAGTGGTTTGCTATTATGTGATGAACTATTGATATTGAATTATTTCAAACATAAACAATATCTAATTATTTTTGGAATTACATTTCCATAGATTAAAATTATTCCATTCTGAAATAAAATTTAAAGTAAGTTAATTGGAGTCAAACAGTTGTCAGAAATTCCATCTCTCATAAACATTAAAAACATTTCATTCCACCTTGGTAGAAAATTAGCATGTCATTTATAGTTGGAATTATGGGATATCAATAAGTGGAAGATACATAAATAATTTGATTTTTGATTGCAATCGAGAAGAAACAAATAAATATTATAGTACAACTATCAGAAAATGCAAACAGTGTAGTCTTAAAATAAAAATCTTAAAAATAAAATCAAGATTGTAGATAATACCAATAATAATTTTCCCCAAATTAGAAATGCCATAGATTTTAAAATAATGGATAAATTTCTTATGTCTTTGTTTCAACATAACCACTAACAACTAATGTGAATAAGAAATATGCAAAAAATTTCAATATTAAGTATAATAATGACAATATGATCAAAAATATACAAATATCTAATACTTTTAAAATCTACCAACTTAAAATTGATCAATTGTTTAATTTTTCCAGTCTCTACTTATGATGATGAAATCTGGATATTCAAAAAATCAGATAAAAACATAAATGGATACATTTCAGATAAGATGTTTTTGGAAAGTGCTTCTATTTTTCTATTCCTAATGATCTAATATGCCTACTTTAGAAAAATTTAAAGACAGTAAGAGATTATCTTTATTAATGAGATGTAGAATGTTATATTCAGACACTCAGTGATAAGACACATTACTATAGAAAAATTTGTCATTAAAGAAAAAATAGGTTATTGTCTATGTGGTTTTTTTAAAAATATGATAGATAGATCATATTAGCATCATAAAATGCTTCATATCATCTGAAATCCTGGTATGAATTAAACAGTAGAGTACTTCATGTTATCTTTATACTTTTTCAAAGGTTACAAATTGTATGATATATATATATATATATATATATATATATATATGTGTGTGTGTGTGTGCTTACTATATGTATGATAGATACATATATACAGGTGACATGCAGGTAAGTAAGTTGGTAGGTATAAGGTAAATATATATGTGGATAAATAAATAGACAGGTTGTTCAGATTGGTATAGATAGATAGATAGGAAAATAGATAGGTAGAAAAACTGATAAATGAATATATAAATATATCAAAAATAAATATAGAGTATAATTCAATGATTAATTGTTCAAGAAGGCATGGCATTCAAGAAGCGGAAGTGACTGGCTCTTACTTTGTCTCACACTTAGCTAGTTTGAATTCAGAAAAAATGACTATCAGTAATTTAAAAAAATAAGAATCTTAGAATATTGAAAGATTTACTTGATTATAGTTAATAACAAATATAAAAAATTACACGAGATGGATTAGGTAGCAAGAATAATTCTTACCAGCATTGACTAATAATCACCAAGATTGTTTTTGATAAATGCAATATATACAATACTAAGGTTTTAAGATGTGTGAATGGAAAAATATAGTATTGGAATTTATATTTTATATTTCGGTTGCCATGGAAAACAAATACAGAATAATTCTCAATAAATTGCAATAATTCTTGCTAGCATTTCATTTTACCTTATATGTATATATTAAATAATTTATTCATTAATATTGCAAAAATTATATTTCGTAATTAAATGCTTATTTCATTTTTAAAAGAAAAAAAAAAGAATAAAATATAAACCAAAAATTATTTGAACTAAAATTATTATTTATGACGTTTATTTTGATTTTAAAAGTCTCATACGCTTTTCTTTTAATAATTATTATTTTATAAAAAAAAGAAACAAAAAAACAATTTTTTTTGGTAATAATTTTAAAAGTGGTTGTGTATAGCATGAAAGATGGCATCATGCAGTTCTTATATTTACAATTCTCTATAATTGGGTCTGACATTTAGTATGTTTATTGGAAAAGCAAAACAAAAACAAACTAAAAAAAATGCTGAAAAACTAAAATGCAAATATTTGCTATTATTTTTGGTTTTTGCATTTAAAACTCTATTTAATTTTAATTTCCAATGAAAAAAGTTAACAACAAAAAAAATCTTACATGATAAAATACAATTAAAGCAAGAAAAACAACCTAAAATGTTTTTATATTGGGAGAATATGCTGACATCGAAAAGAATTGAAGCTTTTTTTTAAAATCTATGTTCTTTATAAATATATATATGATTTTATAAAAGTTCGTCTTAAAAAAATAATACATCAAAGATTACAAAAATATTTCAAGAAGGCAAAATAAACAGAATGAAATAATAATAATCAAATATATACTAAATAACTAATATAGATTAAAATTAGCATAAAATATAAATCCATATTTTAAAAATATAAAAATGGAAGGTTCATAAAATATAAATGATTTATTTTGTATATATGTTGTATTTCAAATAGAAATTTTATTTCATTATTATACTGCTTTAAAATCAATATATTTTACAATTATATAAAAACTGCTGCCTTCACTATATTGTATCATATTGAAATAACAGTTACAGTTTAAAATTAGATAAAAATAGAGCACAAAACTCTGTATTCAGTTCATCCACCTAAATAGAACTGTCATACTTAATCTCTAATTGGATAATCAAGTATCACATGACTTTTCAATCAAATAACTTTATGATTATTTTAACTGAACATTATGGGATAAAGTCGAAAGATAAATTTACATAGGCAAATTCATAACTAAATAATTAAATGAGAAATTGCATATCTGTAATAGTATAATTTTTAAAAAAGAAAGCAACAATTTAAACAAAGACTTGTGGGGCATTTTCAACTGACTTTTAATACTTTCTTAAATGAAAATAAGTTACTCTTTTTCTGAGCAGTGCTCTAAATTAATCATCATATGATATTCTGTATTCCAGAGATATTTCTTACAATCTTGAATAATTAATATGGTGGTAGAGTTATGTGCCATAATCAAATTCCTGAATTAATTTCTGACAATTTATCTTCATCAATGAGAAGTACTGGTTGAGACTAATAGCCAGAATGTAATCTATGGGCATAGACATAGCACTACTATCTAGAAAACATTGGACAATTGAGCATATAATGATTAGAGTAGAAGGAAGTTACTGCTAATAAAAGGTTATTATAAACTATTTATTATGTTAATAAATGCCATCAATAAGGACTCAAGTAAAAGCCTTTGACTGAACAAAATCTAACAGTAATACAAATTTTTTCATTCTCAGAATTTTCTAAATATCTAAAATCTAATTTGAAGCATATCATTTGCATAAATTTTTAGTACTAAATTATAATAGTAAAGGTATTTATTTTAATTCAGAAATAAAAGAGAACATAACATTTTAATAGATTTTTGTAATTCTGCAAAAATTGGGGTCAAAATACATACAGTATATGTAACTGAGAGATGCACCCAGTATTAGTATTTTCTAACTACTGCACTTTTTTTGTTCAATTACAATCAAAAAATACTAAACAAAGAAGTATGAAAATATAAAGAATATAAAAATTTCTTTTCAAATAATAAAAAAATAGATATTGCTCAGTGTATAAACAAACAATGTCTTTAAATTAAGAGTCTTCAGTATTTGGCTTTGACAAACATTTATAACAATCATTGCAAACCATAATGATGTGCTTAAGATATAAAAAAATTTCATAAACTTGCAAATCTATTTTGATAAGTATCTTATTTTGTATATGTTGTAATGGCACACACCTTTATAAGCACCTGTTATAATCAAACTAATGTCATAAACATTATGACTTCACAGTAGTCACATGAAAATATGAAGCTGTCATGACTTTGAGTCTACACATCCAATATATGTAACAATAAAGAAAATCATTTGTACCCTTCAAATCAATAAATGAAAATTAACCTTAACCTCTGCAGGATTAATTAGTCACCTTATATGTAAATATAGTTCTAAAGCAACCAAAATATTATGTTTCTATATTTAGATTATCCTTTTATTGAATGTGTGATAGTTCCAATAAAATAACCAATCTTTTTTTGGTCTATATCAGCACATTTTACTTTAAAAAGCAAATCTTGTTTATATTGTAATTCTTTAAATTTTGCTATCATAACAATAATGCTATCTAAACATGTTTACTAATATACAATTTTTTTTTCAGAAACTATATATTTGACCAGGAGACCTATAAACCCATTATTTCCTTTAAGTTTTGAAAAAGATTTAATGTAGTCAAGGCTCTAGAAATCTATGTAAAATGATATTTTTTCTTTTCTATAATTATCCAAATTCATGTGTAAAGTTTTCTTTTATTAGTCTATTATCATGAATATTTCTTAGCTATTATCATTTTAAATTGCATTGAAAATGATAATAGATTATAAAAATATATTACACATGAATTATCTAATAAATGAATGATTCGATGCCATTCCATTCTCTCAATTATCTTCATAAATATTCATTAATTCAAACATAGCATTATTACACTTATTATTTACGTAATACATTGGGTGCAATTTGTAAATTATAATTGCAATTTGTAATGTTATAATTGACTATTTATTAGTCTACATTCAGAACAGGTTATGTCCTGAGCAGGGTAAATTCCTAATTTCCACTTCATATATTTTTGCCATTGCAGCTATTATTACTGTGTGATTATTCATATAGTATACTAATATGGATGGCCTGCTCACCAACACACATTAGCCAGCATGGTGAGTTTATTGGCTTTTTACCTCTGAGTTTAAAATCAAGAAACACCATGGTCTTTCTTCTCAGTTTCCTGATAAAGCAAAATGAATGTTTGTGTAAATGATAAATATTTTTCCAATATATACAATTATGACAGGCAAAAATAAATCATGGCTCTTATTCCCAGGAGGCTGTAGAGTCACTAACCAAGGCAGCGGTTGGTGGACAAAGGCAGAGGGGGCTAATAATTCCCTGATTGCAGACTCAGGATGCCATTTGATGATGACTTTTTATTTAGGTACTTACAACTGCAGATAACTTTCAAGTGAAGGAAGACTGCAAGAATTAGAAGAAGAACTGTCTTATATTAAATGGGACATTATTGGACTTTGTGAAGTTAGAAGAAAAGGTGAAGAGACAATTGATTTAAAAAGTGGACATGTACTCTATTACAAAGAGACAAATGTTGGAAATACAAGTGGAATAGGATTCATTATAAATAAAAGTGGAAGAACAACATTGTAGAGATTGATGGTGTATTGGACAGAGTGGAAAGATTAGTTATATAACTTAATATCAGATACCAAATGCAGATAATTCAGATTTATGCCCCAACAAGTTCTCATAGTGATGAAATAGTAGAAGATTTTTATATGGATGTTCAAAAGGCTTTTGATCAGAGTAAACAACATTTTAAACTTGTTATGGGAGACATTAATGCTAGAATTTGTAACCAAATGAAAGATGAAAGTGCTGTAGGTAATTTGGGTTATGGTAATAGAAATGAGAGAGGACATAGACTTGTGAAGTTTGCAGAAAAAGATAAACTTTATATTATGAATTCTTTTTTTGAGAAAAATGTTAATTGGAAATGAACATGGAAGCATCCCAATGAAGGTACAGCAAAATTGGATTATATTTTGACTAACAGACAATACATATTTCAAGATTGTAATGTTCTTAATAAATTTAACTCAAGAAGTGATCATCGATTAGTAAGATGTAAGATATGCATTAATGCAAAACTAGAGAGACAAAAATTATTAAAAATAACAATATTTTCAGTTGATATTCCTAATCTTCAGAAACATTCTAATGAATTTAATTTAGAACTTACAAATCGGTTCCAAGAATTTGTAGATTTTGAACATGATTCATATTTAAATGAAATTAATATGAAAATAACTGATACACTTTTAAAAACTGCAACAGAGATAGCTAGTAGAAAAAAGCAGCAATTGATCAATAAATTTCTACTGAGACTAGAGAATTTATGAAGAAAAGAAGGACTCGAATTTTGTAAAATGGTGTGGAAAAAAGTTGAATATGATATAAGAAAGTATAACTGTGAACTAGCAAGGAAAGCTGTAGAAGAGAATAAAAGTATCAAGAGTGTAAAACAACATTTTGGTATTGGTAGGAAATTTATATCTGCAATAAGAAAAAAAGATGGAATTATTACTAAAAAGAGAGATGACATCATAAAATGAGTAGAAGACTTTTATCAAGAATTATATAGTAATAAAGAACAAGTACCTCCTGTATCTATTATATCTTCCAAATTGCCCAAAATTTTAAATGAAGAAGTGAGACATGCAATTAAATGTATAAAGAAAGAAAAGGCTCCAAGTAATGATGGAATTATAATTGATATATTAAAAGAAGCAGGTGAAGAAACAGAAATAATTTTAGCAAAATTATATACCAAATGCCTAAATGATAAAGTTATACCAGATGATATGAAGAATGCAGTATTAATATTAATATTTAAAAATGGTGATAAAGAAGATATTAGAAATTACAGACTTATCAGCGATTTATCAGTTTTATACAAAATGTTTACCAAGATAATTACAACTTGTCTACAGAGAACATTGGATTTCCACCAACCAAGATAACAAGCCAGATTTAAAAGTGGTTTTAGTACAGTAGATCATATCCAGGTATTGAGAGAAGTTATAAAAAAACAAATGAATATGAGTTGCCATTATTATGATAAGGCATTTGATTCTATAAACATTTCTTCAGTGATTAAAGCATTGGATCATCAAGGTATAAATCCAGGATATTATCATATTTTAAAGAATATTTATAAAAATGCAACAGCAACAATTAATTACATACTGATATGAGGAAAGTCAACATTGAGAAGGGTGTAAGACAGGGTGAATCCATATCTCCAAAACTTTATAGCAGTGCTTCAAGAAGTATTTTGTGGATTAAAATGGGAAGCTGAAGGAGTGAAAGTAAATGGAGATTATTAGGTCATTTAGATTTTGCAGATGATGTAGTTGTTTTTGCAAATAATGCTTTGGAGCTACAGGAGTTACCAGGTGAAAATAGGAAAGTAGGACTAAAGATAAATGTTAAAAAGTCTAAAGTAATGTTTAATAGATTTTTTCAAAATATGAAAATAAAGATTGATGTTAATGAGTTAGAAGAAGTTAACAGTTACAAATACCTTGGTCAGATTATTAATAGAGATGGAAACATAATGGATAAAATTAATCATAGAATTATGCTTGGTTGGAATGCTTTTGATAGAAATAATTTAAAACTAAAAGGGTTGGAATGCTTTTGATAGAAATAATTAAATACTAAAAGGAAATATGCCTATGTGTTTGAAAAAGGTTTTTAAAAAATGCATTTTACCAGTTCTTACTTATGGATCTGAGACTTGGACCCTTAATAGAGGAGGAATACAGAGATTTCAGATCATGAAAAATGTATGGAGAAATGCATGTTGGGAGTTACAAGAAGAGATTGAAACCACAATATATGGGTAAGAGGACAAACAGGTGTTACTGACTTCATTGAAAAAATTAAAAGACTGAAGTGAAGTTAGGCTGGACATATTGCTAGAAGAGATGATAATAGTGGACAATTGAAATCTTAAAATGAATTCCAAGAGATTGTAAAAGACCCAGAAAGAGACTACATGTGAGATGGATGGATGAAATAAGAAAGTGTGCAGGGGTGATGTGGTGAAGAGAAGCTAAAGATTGGAGAAGATGTATTGAACTTGGAGAGACCTTCATCCTGCAGTGGATTGATAACGGTTGTTGATGATGATGATTTAAACTTTTTCCAATCAATAATTTCAATCTCTGTAGTCAAGTGGCAATCTTTAGTATCTTTATAAATACACGAGACTATTGCTAAAAGGAATTTGCCTTGATAATAGTTTGAAATTTTTGATTGTTATTTATATTGGGATTTATACCCTTTACAATAGGTACAGACAGTTAGGTAGAATTGGAAAAATAGCTATATTTAAAAGAAATTTAAATTTAGATTATTTTCTAACATATAATTTAAATGTTATAGATAGTATGGGTTCAAACTCGGTAGATAATAGCTTATAAAGGTATATTAGATAGTTTGAATTTATTTTGAAATGCATTAAATATAAAATAATACAATAAATTATTTAAAAGATAATATTAATTTTTATTTATTATACTTAAAGATAGTATAATGGTAAAATAGCTTAAATTAATGATAGATATTTTATATTATATATTTAAGATAATTAATTTTGTTCAAAATATTATTTGGAATGATAAGTTCATTTAATATTATTTTAAAAATTGGTGAAAGTATCACATGATTAGATGTGTATGAATATGTGTGCTTTCAGAAAGTTAGTGAAAGAAAACTTTACTTTAAACTTGATAACAAAATTTGATATGTAATGAAGTGTAGCAAATATTCAATCAAGAAAAAAAGTTAGAAAAGTAATAATTAAAGTTATTATTCTATTTCAGTGTAATATTTTATGTTTTAAATCAATTTCAGGTTATTTAAATATTTAAAATTATTTTAGCAAGAATATTTAATTTTTTTGATAAAGGTATTTAACATTTAATGCATTAAATGACTTGATAATATTTAATATTGATGGCTCATAGTTTTATAACTTAATTTAAAAAAAATCATATTGCTGTAGTTATGTAAATTAACAAATTTGTACAAGCAGTATTGTCCAATGAAATTATTGGATTAACACCAGTATAAAAAGAGGTTGAAGCCAGTCTAGACAGATTTGTTATGTTAATTAATTGTGTTTTCTTATGGCTTTCAATGATTTACAGATTTAGTTTGAAATTTATAACTATATTTATTTTTATACTGTAAGAGTAGTAATTTCTTTTAAGTTATTATTATTTTACTTGAAAATGTTTTGTTTTTGAAAATATAATTGAAATAACTACTTAAATAATGAATCACTAAACAAAAAAGTTTCTTATCAGTTTGCTACTTGAAACTTAGTTCAGGACCTCAGTAACTCTGTGGAGTGTGATAGTGGCTGCGTAATTATTGTGAATATGAATAACAAATATCAGGAAAATTACTGCAACAAAACCAGAGTGGATTTACATAAGAATTTTGTAATTTTTATTGATAGTATGTTTGGATAGAGTGACTATTTATTTCAAATAACTTTATCATATTGCAATTCAGCTAGTTTATTCAAGGTAATTAAGAAGAACTGTATATTCATTAAAAATCTTATTTGTAAAATTAAATTTGAAAAAAAAAAAGAAAATTAAGACTCTGCATCTGTGCTTTAAAACTTAACTTAAAATATCTTATGGCATGATGAATAACTGTTTTAGTATATAATTGATAGTAATAATTGATAGTAATAACCATATTTGATTTGTCTTTAAAAAAATCTAAATGAACTTATGTTTTAAGAACAATGTATTTAGAGACAAATTGAATAAAAATGATTTTGAATGTCTTTTATGCCTTTTAAAGAATTTGCTATTGATAAAATCAATCAATAAATTATATTTTAACATAATTTATCTGGAAATAATGAAATCAGATACCTGGAAAAAAAAATATTTAGTTACAAGATATATGTTTAAAAAGAAAGAAATATTTATTTGAATTCATAATTGTATGTCTGCTGATAAGTATACTAAATAAATAATTTACATGATATAATGTCTGCTATTAATGATTTTACTCATAGAAAATGTGAATATTAATTATATTATATTCACTGCAATATGTACTTGCTCTATACAATGGCCAACATGTATATAAGAAATATTTTCATAAATGGATCTGTAAAATATTTTAAGAAGATAGCTGGAATAAATACCCAGAAAAAAACTGGAATAAACAATTATTACTTTTGGATTATTAGTATTCTTCTTGGATGTTACTGGATTTTAATGTTGCCTTTTGTACATTTCTTCATATGGCACAAAGATAAAGATATAATTTTACACAATGCTGTTCAACTGTAGCTAGGCAATAGAGTGATCTGCCTGACAAGCAATTAAACTTATAAGCAAGAAGGAAAAAATAATTTTGTAACTTTAAACTTTATTATTATGATTT
>JAQFVV010006302.1:1200263-1397763 GCA_028023455.1 Epiperipatus broadwayi
GGACAAAGCCAAAAGTCTCAACATCCAGTGCATTGATACCAGCAATAAGTGACATAGAAAAGGGGCTGTACTTTAATAGAATGTAAATGCTAAATTTATTCCTAAAGAGTTATATTTATATGGTCTGCATATTCGCAATTTCACTAACTTACTATTAACTATTGAGCTGGTATTTTTAGATCAGCTCATGTATATATGCATATATATATTACAACTTATTAAAAGCGTATATATTAGCTTAAAATATATTTTTTTTATATATTATCGTAAAAAAAGTTTTTTTTTTATTAATTTTAAATTTTGGAAAGATAAGGGAGTGAGAATAAAAAAAGATAATTTTTTTATTATTAATAATTACTACTATTGTTGAAACCTCCTAAATTAAAAATATTTCATTATCTATTTATGATAATTAAACAAAATTTTTCTACTAATTAAAAGAAAAATATAACAAAAGAACAAAAAAATTGGATTGCTAAAACATAGCTAAAAATAAATTACAGGTGTGAATCCAGTTTGAAAGGACTGAAAATGTATAAATTGTGGAGTTCTCTATTGTTCAGGCACTCAGGGTTATTTTTGCTATAAAAAAGAAGTAATATGGATCCAGAACAGTTCCCAAAAATATTGTTAGAAGCACTAAAAAAAATGTTCTCTGACTAAAGAACATTTAGGAAATTTTTTTTCAGGAAATTCATCTCCCTAACACATCTAGGGTCACCCAAGTGATCATCAAACTGGACAGGAGAAAGTTTAACCAGTTAGCTGGGGATGTCTGGAAAAAGCCATTGGACTACCCGCAGGATTCATGCCCACATATAAGAACTTTGCTTACAAGGAGAAAGTAATCACAGATCAATCAGGATAGCTATGAACTGTTACTGAGTGAACTTTGATTCCATTTTGCAAAATAGAAATATATATACTATTAATTGTATTAAATGTTTCAACAATAGAGTGTGGGATTATTAATAGAAATTTTTATTATGTTATGTTAACCTGGTTAAAACAGGGGGGGGGGTAAACTGATAGATTATATAAATATGTTTTTTATATGCATTTTTATAATAATTCAATGTATGAATCAGTTTAGATTTTTCCAAATAATGTTAACTGATCAATATTGAAAGACAAATAGAGGAGGGTTTAGGCCAGTTGTATGTTCAATGATAAGCAACACAGGAACCTTATGTTGGAACATGGTGCAGGGAAAATGGATGCCTGAATGGCTGTAAGCAAATGATGGACACTTATGCCATCCATTGAAATTATAATAGACACTTATGCCATCCATTGAAATTATAATAAATTGTTTAACATTAGAAACAGGGGGTTTGAGTGTTGCCATTCAGCACACTCTTATTAGTTAATCGCCCTTGTGTTTCACTTCTACTTGATCAGAGTTTCTATAATTATTTGGGACCACTGTTGTACCTAGGGTAAATGATGGTGCATGCTCCCTCAAGAATATATTAGTAAAATAATTGGTATCGTATTTAAAAAAAAAAAATGTTAACGTTTGCGTTTAAAATTAAGTTTGTATTTGTTCTTTATAGAAAAGATTCGAGTCAGTTTTGAATGCTATAAGAAAAGAGAATCTGTCTTTAAATTGAAAGTGAATATAATAAAATCTATTAAATGTCATATTTGAGTGCCTCTGTTTAATCTAGTTTAATAATTTAATTCAGTGTCCATTTGGTTGAAATAAATTCACACAAGATTATCTTTTAAAAATATATTTGGTGATTATTGTTCATAAATAAATAAATGACTGTGATTGTGGAAATGTTTGCAATCTTGTTCCAAGTTAAAAATGTTTGGTGGATCCGTTGAACGGCTACCGTATTTTTGTAATCTTAGAAAATTTGCAGATAATATCGAAATGTCATGATACACTATAAATAAATTTAAAACATATATGGACTGACAAAAGCATGGTGGAGAAATGCATGATTCAGGGCTTCATTAAATAACTAGACAACCAGGCATTTATATCATAATAATTGTACTAAACTCACACATACCATCATATTACATTTTACTCAAATATAATTATTTTATATAAAATGACATAAATAAATTATATAAAGAAAACCAGATATCATACAGGTGTGATTATTTCACTTAAAAATTTAATAAAAAAACTCTCGAGTGAATGAGTCAATAATACATTTAAGTAGAAGGTAAATTCTACAATTAACCCACATTAATATGGTGGCTTATTCAGAAAAGAAAAAAAAAGGAGGGGGGTGATTTGCTCAGTCAATGGTTACTCAGGCACAGCATCATAATGGAAGAAAATAAGTTAATAAATTTAAATATTGACCCAAGTAAAGTTGAAAAGTATAACAGTTTACAAATTAGATTTGTTATAGAATAGGAATAAAAACTAAAAACTTAATTTAAGATTACAGAAATAATCGAGAATAGCTATAGCTCTTGGGTTAAAGGGTTACTTCATATGGGCTGCTGGAGAGTTAGTGCACACTAGGCTTTCTGTTGACTTTTATTGATTGGTGAGAGTCCATTCCATTGGGCATTTCAGTTTCACTTATCCTGGTATTTTGCATTATGATGGATAGCAGCAACATTCTTCCGAGTTTGGCAGCAAATCTTTTAGGTATGATTTAGCAGCAGTAGATGTTCTCATCGGATCTTCTTATTGAGAAGGCATCAGATGATGTAAGTGTCACAGGGTGGCCATTCCTGAGAAGGAAGATAGCCTTCTTGCTGGCTTCTACTCAGACATTCTAACTTCCTTTTACAGAGGTAAGGATTTTACAATTTTTATAACAAAATTAAGTTTTTCATGCTATTAGCTTCACTCTCTCTCTATTCAACTCTCTCTCCAAAATATATTAAGCTAAAACTCTTTAAAACATGGCAACCAAGTAGATTAAGAGGAGTCAAAAACAAAGAGACCAAAAACTAAAAGCAAAAGCAAAAAAAAAGGAGAGAACCTCAATAGGGTAGTTGGTTATGTGTTTATAATCTTGATAAGATTTCCAATAAAAAACAAAAGTCTGGTTATATGTATTAAATGAATTTTTATTTATTTTTAATTGTATATTACAAACACACACAGACATATATATATATATATATATATATTGAAATTTTTTTATATTTAATGTATTTTTATTTGAATTCAACTATCATGTAACCAAAAAGATAATTAAAACTGAAGTGACAATCTAAAAACACATTATCCAATAACAATATTTTATTTGTTTGATCTTTTATAAATTAAAAGTGAATCATTTTAGTCTATTCTTTAGTTTTAAAATAAAGAAGATATATCAAAATTAACAGTTATGAATACAAATTTAAAGTAAACAAGTTTTTCAAATCTTTTCATAAATAAGCAAATCTTTCTCATAAGGAAAATATATATAATAAGTTTTTACAGATCATTAGATGTAAATATTGAAAGTTTTAAATGAAATATTTTATATTTTTTAAAATTTAAATTCACTGATACTGTAAGAAAATACACAATTAATTAACAATTTAATTGGCAACATGAAAATTTATCATTTAAAAAAATATTTTATTTTTGGTCTTTTATAGACAAAAAGTTGATTCTTTAGTTTATTTTCTAGTTTTTTAAATAAAGAAAATATATCTGATGTCAGTAGTACATATATGTAAAAATCTTTTCATAAAAGTATAAATATATAACTAAAAGATTTTCATGGACTATTAGATGTAAATATTGAAGTTATTAATGTTGATTCTAAAATAAAAAAAATGTACAGAATATTTCTTTAAAAACATTCAATGTTTATATCTAATAGTTTGTGAAAATCTAATTATTATATACATTTTTATGAGAGAGATTTCTTTAATTCTAACTAGATTTGAAAAAGTTATTGTATAAAATATTCAAATCTGATTTATCGCTCTAATTTAAAAACTTGTGAATAATCTAAAATGATCCAATTTTAGTTTGCAGGGAATAAGATAAATAAAATAATTGTTACTGGATGACATGTTTTTAGGTTGCCACTCTAGCTTTTAATTAGTTGTGTGCTTAGTTACATCATAACTAAATGCAAAAATGTTTACTACAGAATAAATTTCATAAAAAAATAATAATGAATATAATGTTAATAATACATTAATAAAAACTATATAAAAATGGAAAGAAGTACTTTCAGTTAATCACTTAACCTTCTTCAACTGTCATTTAAATTCAAATATAGTGGGAGTAAACATTATCAAATATCTCAAGATTCCTGAATTTAAATGTTAGCATATTGTGATTATAGACATTCTATTTCTATTTATGAATAAATTAAGTGACAATCTGCTAATGTTAAAACTTGGGAATCTTGAGATATGAATTGATGTTTACTTGTGATATATTTGAATTTAAATGACAGTTGAAGAAGGTTAAGATTTGTTATTATTTTATTAATATATTACCATGTTAAATTTATTGTGTGTGTATATATATATTATAATGTTTTCCGTATTTGCTAGAGCTCTATATGCATTATAAAATGCGCGAGTTGATCAAGTTATATCAAAAAGAAAAAGTTGTATTTCTATTTCTAAAAACATAACTATATTTCCTGATCAACTCAGCCTAGAATTGTTAAGAATTTGTGCTATTGATGAAATCAGCTTTTAATTTATTTAATCTGGGCACCAGGATTCATAAGAATCTGCTGAAATCTGTCGCCAGCATGTCTCGCAAGTTGTAAATAAAAAAGAAAATATTTTTATTCTTATTTTTTTTAAGAATCAGTAATTCTACTGTAAACTAGAATTATCTTTTAAATATAATTATTCCTGGAACTTATAACTTATTGGCAAAGATAAATTATGTTTTTAAATCTTACTAAACTAATAATAAATTTAATAATAAACACTAATAAATATTATAGAATAACATACAAATAAAAATTGCTATTGGAAATATTTTTATTCTAACAGATTAAAAATCTGTTTAAGTTAAAATGCAAATTACTAATTAAGTAAATTGGAGAGAACATACACTAATTCAAACATGAAGCAATTAATAAAATAAAGTAATTAAAACAATTAATTAAAGTTCTTGATTAAATAAGAGTCTCTTGATCACTAAAATTACAGTCCATATCAGGGTACTATTATACATATATTTTTAAGAAATATTTGTCAACAATTTAGTCACAATCGAAAATAATACAGTCATAGCTTACTGGTAAGTTTAACGAGAAGGTAGTTGTAGTTTACTATACATAGTTTTTTGAGTTAGAATGAGCTCAGCCATTAATTATTAGTTGATCTTATAATCTATTCCAAAGGCTAGTCACAGAAGCTTTTCCAGTGTCCATCTTCTTAATGATGTCAGCTAAAGCCCTGGTCTACTCCCACATGAAGGATTATTTCACCGTGAAGTGGTCTTGGATTTAATAATCCAAAACCAGCCAAAGGAAAAAATAGAAAAAACAAGATGTTCATCAAACCGGTCTCTGTCTTTTTATACTAGAGGCCCAGTTTTCAGACTTTGCGCATCCTTTTGTTTATCAAAAAATATATGCTGATAATCAATCTGATAATTCCTTATAAAATTTACATTACAAAGGTCTCTTTTTTTAGCAAATCTTTCGGCCATCTTTAATTAGCCAAAATATTTTTTTTTAGCTTATCTTTTTACTTTTTGAATTCTTTTACTTTATCAGGATTAGTAATCTGCATGTCTTTTGTTCTCTCCAATTTTAACTTTTATTTCCAATTACATAAAAAAATATGAAAGAACAATTTAATTTTCATTGTACATTTTTTAAACAAAATAAATTATACTAAAAAAAAATCTAAATCTACTTTTATTTTTTAGCTTTTACCAAATGCCAATATATTTGTACCATATATAAATGAACAGTACAATATATATATATATCGTTCCTACTGAAATTTGAGATGTGTCTCAATATGTGGCAAAATGACAGTTATAAATTTTTTTCTTGTTTGATTTTGCCGGTGGATATGTTAACATAGAAAACATATAAAACTGTGTTGCTATGATGACAATAATATTGATATAAAATTGTTTCCTATCAATTATATTCTAAGAATGTAAATTATATTTATTTAAAATAAAGGAAATGGACATGTGAATAATAAAGCATATAGTTTGGATAAAATTATTATTTTGTTATATGTCTTTGTTTTTGTTACTGCTTCACAATTATAAATTATAAATAATACACTTAAATGTTTAATATTTCAAACACATTTGTTCTTTTTATTTATATATTATACTACAGAAATATGTCTAAAACTATATTTCTAGTATAATATATTGAAAATGGAATGTAAATTGTTTAATTTATGTTAGAATGAAAAATAGTTTTGATATTGTAAAATTTAAAATTTTGTTGTATATAATAATTTTAAAATATTTTTTTTTTTGTTGTATAATATTATTTTTATTAGAAAGACACTGCCTGAAATTGCTTAAAGTGTGAATGTAAAAAATTGCTATAGTTATACTGATGTCATTGAATAATTTCGTAAATACAACTGAATAGTTTAAACTCATTTTTTCTTGATTTGGCTTTAAACAGAAGCACATATAAACTTCTTTATATGATTTTTTTAATATTTATTTTAAAAGTATATAAGTAACTGAGCAAAAATGGAGGGATAAGAAGCAAAATTATCTGCCTATGAACTGGACAGGATTTTAAAATTTTTTTATGGGTAAACAACAGTTTATAATAAAAAGAAAAATCTTTGAAATCACTTTATTATATTATAAACCATCAGAATATTAACTTTAAAATGGATGTTACCTATATTTAAAAGATGAAATACAAATGTCAGAAGGTGTTTAAGAGTCATATCTATCTATTTGTGTAATTTTATTAGATTGATTGACCAGTTTGAAATCTCTGTACATATCTTCTTATCCTTTGTTTTATTACTAAAATACAAAAAATGATAATATTCTACATTCCTTTTTGCTTTCGAAATACAAAGTTCTCTTTTTTATAAATTAGTTCAACCATCTTTAATTATCGCTAAAAACATTACTTTGAATTTAATCTTTTTTTTGTCTATCTGAGTTAGCAATCTGTATGTGTTTCAATTCTCTCCAATTTTAACTTTGCTTTAATTAAATAGATAATATAAAACACAAATAACTTTTATTGTATGTATCTAAAAAAATAAATTATACTAACTAATAAAAAAACTAAATTTCGTCCATTGACGATTTTTAAATTTTATTTTTTGGGAGCTTTTATGTACAATATATGTATATGTCAACAGATGGCGTTCTACCAAAAACACCATCAAGCATATGTTTACATAAACGTCAGAGTATGCATTCACTATCTCTAACTTTAATTCCACTTTTAGATCATGATTTCAAGTTATTTGCTATCATCAGTGAAAGACAGGAATTTTAAAAACTAGATCTAAACACAAACTCTGAGCATTTATGAAACAATTTCTATTCAGCTTGCAAGCGTGAATCTTTTAGACACGTAATATCTTCAAACTCAGCATAGCAAGCCAGATGGCTACATGGGTCTGATCTCAGTTCAGCATCACCACATAGTAGAAGCCTCTGCAATATATATGTGTTAACATAAATACAAGCGTTAGTAAGTTTTTAACTTGTATTTTGTTTTTCATAAATGTACCTTTGAGGTCTTTCTAGCAATGATATATATTGCAGAAGCTTCTACTATGTGGTGATGCTGAACTGAGATCTGACCCATGTGGCTATCTGGCTTGCTATGCTGAGTTTGAAGACATTACATGTCTAAAAGATTCACACTTGCAAGCTGAATAGAAACTGTTTCATAAACGCTCAGAGTTTGTGTTTAGATCTAGTTTCTAAAATTCCTGTCTTTCACTGATGATAGCAAATAGCTTGAAATCATGATCTGAAAGTGGAATTAAAATTAGAGATAGTGAATGCATGCTCTGACGTTTATGTAAACATATGCTTGACGGTGTTTTTGGTAGAATGCCATCTGTTGACATAAATACAAGCATTAGCAAGTTTTTAACTTGTTTTTTGTTTTTCATAAATGTACCTTTGAGGTCTTTTTAGCAATGATATATATTGCAGAGGCTTCTACTATGTGGTGATGCTGAACTGAGATTAGACCCATGTAGCTATCTGGCTTGCTATGCTGAGTTTGAAGACATTACGTGTCTAAAAGATTCACGCTTGCAAGCTGGATAGAAACTGTTTCATAAATGCTCAGAGTTTGTATTTAGATCTAGTTTCTAAAATTCCTGACTTCCACTGATGAGAGCAAATAGCTTGAAATCATGATCTGAAAGTGGAATTAAAGTTAGAGATAGGGAATGCATGCTTTGACGTTTATGTGAACATAAGCTTGCCGGTGTTTTTGGTAGAACACCATCTGTTGACATAAATACAAGTGTTAGCAAGTTTTTAACTTGTTTTTTGTTTTTCATATATATATATTGTAACAGTAGATGGATTCAAACCCTGTTACAAGAAAGTGGAGAAGCACATACACATTACCCTAAATACAGGTATTTATTCAAGCTGTGATTAAAGGGTTAAATATATATATAAAATTAGACATATATATGTGCATAAATTAAATTTTGAATTCTTTTTTTTTTTAAGAAAATAAATGGGGAATGGATTAATTAGTAACAATTGTTTATTTTAGAATGTTTAATTTTCAAAATGTTATAAATTGGCAAAGATACAGTTGTACCAAATATATTTAAATATATTGTTTAGGATTGTCTACAATGTTGATTTTAATTTTAATCATATCTCAAATTAGTGAGGGTAGTGAAAATAAATATTGTATATGCCTCCAAGCAATTCTGGGTTGTATAACAATCCTTAATGACTTCAAAAAAAGCAAAATTCCAAGAAAAGCTAAAGAATGTATTGCGAATAAGTAAAAATACCCGGAATGACAGCACCACCAGACAATGGACATGTTAAATAAAGAAGTAAAAAGTAATTTGGAAAATGAAAAAGTATTAAAAGAAAAAGAACTAGATCAGAGATCTGATAAAAAAATTTTTCCTGAGAAAGGAAAAAGCAATTAAAAAAAAATTAATTAATTAGAAAAAAAAAGACAGTTGGGCAGTTAGATTGTAACCGTTGAGAGAAGAGAATCATTGAGATATTAATGAAAATGTGTAACATGATGGGGTAAGCACCAATATGTGAAGGGCTCTACCACCTGCAGCCGATGCAAAGTGACTCTACACTGCCTGCCCACAGAAGAACCTGGGAACCTCAATAGTGATCCGTATTGCTTAACATAGAATAAAATAGGAGCGAATCATGTATTCAAAATATGAATAAATTCATTTTGAAAATTATGTATCATAGAGAACTTCTATTGTGACTCATCCCTCACCTACATAAATCTTAATGCCAGACTTTGCAGAAAGAAACTGTATCGCGCTCTCATAAGAAAAACTTCAAATGCTACAAGCTCATGGAACTCAACCCGATACACTACGTGATTCATTATATTTTGATCCCACATCCCAGGGTTTATCAGGTAATGTGAACTATATTTTTTATGTATAACTCTGACTTGTTTATGGCTGCTCTCGTAATGACTCTATTAAATTAGTTCGTGGCATGAAATATTGCATATAACTGTATACTAATTTTTTTTAAATATATAAATCAATGTTTATTTGTTCTAGATTAAATATTTTATTACTTCATTTATGATTTGGGGAATTTATTATGTATTTTAACAGAGAATGATATGAGTTGATTTTATATAGATTATGTTTAAATATTAATAATAAATTTTATATATTTACCTTGGTGTTAAAGTTAACTATTATTTATCGTTTACATTCTCCTATTATTTTATCTGCCAAATAAAATGCAAATTATTCCAATATGTTCCAAGTGAGTAGATACATTTATGATTTTATTACATGTCACATACAAACCAATCTTTTTGTTATTATCTTCATTCATCCGATAGGTTTTCCTCCCAACCCTGGCAAGGAGCTAGCTTGTGTCAGGTACATCATTAGTCAGGAAATTTAATTCTCACCATTATAGTGAGTTAGGCGCTTGAGGTCAGTGATCAACTGACCCTCATAAATATATTCTTCCCATAAATATTTTTTTATTTAGATCTTACTCAAGAGACAAGGGCTACCAGAAAACTTTCATTTTATTTGTTTTAAATCCTATTCATGCAATATTTAGAAAGTGCATCATATAAATAATACTTATACAAATAAATTGTATTAGAATTTTCCTTTGGTAGATAGTATTTAGATGTTATCTACAGGTGTTATGGTGGTTAGACAGCCATAGTCATTCCATCTAGTCTACGGTATAGCTCACATGTCCATTTTTTAAGATCTATTATATTTATTTAAATCGTCAAACATCAGAAGGGATGGTTAGAAGGGGTGGCCAGTTACAAATGGCACCCAACTTGGGGCTTTATCTGTACTATCCTTGTTCATTTTCTCTTTCTTTTTTCTTGAATGGGTTTTCATCTACTTTATTTCTACTTTTTTTTTGTGAAATACTAACTCAATTATACATTTCTTATTGTTTTTAAATATATATACTGTGCCGAGTAAACTAATATGACAATTTATTTATTTTTTCCTTGACTTCTTTCTATGTAATGTGCCAGGTTAATTAACATGACAATTTATGTATTATTTTTGACTTCTTTCTATATAACATGCCGGGCTAATCAATACGACAATTTATTTTATTTTTGACTTCTTTCTATATAATGTGCCAGGTTCCCCATTCCAGCTCACAAAATACTATGCTGACCACCACCTGCCCTACTGTTGAACCTCCACCTCTCGCTCTTATTTTCTCTCCTATCTGGTGCTCTATTTCCTAAAGCAATATTTGCGAGGCAAAATAATTAAGCTCATGCAAAAAACAAAAAAAAAAATAATTTTTTTGTTATCCTGCCATTCTTTTACTTTTGTAGTCCCATTCATTGGAAAGCCATTTGTAACCAGCCATCCCTTCTAACCATCTTTTCCGATGTTTGATGACTTAAATAAATATAATAGATCTTAAGAAATGGACATGTGAGCCATACCATAGACTAGATGCAATGACTATGGCTGTCTAGTCACCATAAAACCTGTAGATAATATCTAAATACTATCTACCAAAGTATTATTTATATGACACAATTTCTAAATATTGCGTGAATAGGATTTAAAACAAATGAAATGAAAGTTTTCCAGTAGCCCTTGTCTCTTGAGTAAGATCTAAATAAGAAAAAATTTACGGGAATAATATATTTATGAGCGTCAGTTGATCACTGACCTCAAGCACCAAACTCACTATTACGGTGAGAATTATATTTTCCTGACTAACGAGGTGCCTGACCCAAGCTAGCTTCTTCCCAGGGTTGTGAGGAAAACCTATCAGATGAATGGAGATAATAACAAAAAAGGTGGGTTTGTATATAACATGTAATGAAATCATAAACGTATCTGCTCACTTCGGACATATTGGAATAATTTGCATTTTATTTGGCAGGTAAAATAATAGGAGAATGTAAACGATAAATAATAGTTAACTTTAACACCAAGGTAAATATATATAAAATTTTATTATTAATATTTAAACATAATCTATATAAAATCAACTCATATCATTCCCAGTTAAAATACATAATAAATTCCCCAAACCATAAATGAAGTAATAAAATATTTAATCTAGAACAAATAAACATTGATTTATATATAAAAAAATTTAGTATACAGTTATACGCAATATTTCATGCCACGAACTAATTTAATAGAGTCATTACAAGAGTAGTCATAAGCAAATCAGAGTTATATATAAAAAAATATAGTTCACATTACCTGATGAAACCTGGGGTGTGGGATCAGAATATAATGAATCACATAGTGTATCAGGTTGAGTTCCATGAGCTTGTAGCATTCGAAGTTTTCCTTATGAGAGCATGATATAGTTTCTTTCAGCAAAGTCTGGCATTAAGATTTACATAGATGAGGGATGAGTCACAATAGAAGTTCTCTATGATATATAATTTTCAAAATGAATTTATTCATATTTTGGATGGACGATTCGCTCCTATTTCATCCTATGTTAAGCAATATGGATCACTATCAAGGTTCCCAGGTTCTTCTGCGGGCAGGTGGTATAGAGTCAGTTCACATCGGCTGCAGGTGGTAGAGCCTTCATGTATTGGCACTTATCCCATCATGTTACACATTTTCATTAATATCTCAACAATTCTCTCCTCTCAATGGTTACAATCTAACTGCCCAACTGTCTTTTTTCTAATTAATTAATTTTTATTAATTGCTTTTTCCTTTCTCAGGAAAAAGAATTTTATCAGATCTCCAATCTAGTTCTTTTTTTTTAATACTTTTTCATTTTCCAAATTACTTTTTACTTCTTTATTTGACATGTCCATTGTCTAGTGGTGCTGTCATTCCTGGTATCTTTTCTTATTTGCAATACATTCTTTAGTTTTTCTTGGAATTTTGCTTTTTTGAAGTCATTAAGGATTGTTATACAACCCAGAATTGCTTGGAGGCATATACAATATTTCTTTTCACTACCCTCCCTAATTTGAGATATGATTGAAATTAAATTCAATATTTTAGACAATCCTAAACAATATATTTAAAAATATTTGTGTACAACTGTATCTTTGCCAATTTATAATATTTTAAAAATAAAACATTCTAAAATAAACAATGATTACTAATTAATCCCTTCCCCATTTATTTTCTTAAAAGAAGAAAAAAAATAATTCAAAATTTAATTTATGCACATATATATGTCTAATTTTATATATATATTTAACCCTTTAACTACAGCTTGAACAAATAACTGTATTTAGGGTAATGTGTATGTGCTTCTCCACTTTCTTGTAACAGGGTTTGAATCCAGCTACTGTTACAATATATATATATTGTGCCCTTTTCTATAGGTCAATGATGGTTATAAATGGTCAATTACTAAAAAATTTTAAAATTAATATTATATAGTATTTAAAATTATAGACTATATTAAGCAGTAAAAGATTAATATGATATATTTAATAGTAAATATTGTGATGGTGAGAATTGTATCTAATTCTATATTTTTCTAAATTGTTTTTCAAAATTTTATATAATTATTTTATATAATATAAGTAGCAAATTTATTAAGACAGATAAAATTAGACTAAACACCGGAAATGACTACGTGACTGTCTGAAATATTCTATGTATAAGCACCGGTTTAAATTAATACTAATAATTAAAATATTTAAATAGTATATTATAGAAGTGGATGGAATTGTCACACATCATAATAAAAATAAGTAGTATACATCTTTATTAATTATTGTTTCAAAATTGTTTTAAAGGTAGTTAAATTATAATAGATAATAATTGATTTAAAAATAATAATGAGTTAACATTTAAGTCTATTACGTCATGATTTTAAAACTTTAGAAATTGTTTATAAATCCAAGTAGGGATTGACCAATAAAAAATAGATCTTGGCAGACAACCAAAATCGCGCCAACTAATTGTATAAACTGGGGAGAACAAAAATGTGTTGACTCCAGAGCAGAGGTAAAATTTTAAGCTCTCTAATTTTTTTTTTCTTCAATTTATTAGTCAATTTTATTATAATTTTAATAATATCTTTGAAAGAAACCAACTGACAATTTAAAAATCATCCGAAAAGAATCTTAGAATAAAATTTAAAAAAAAAGTTTTTCATAGTAATGTTTCACTAACTTTACAGTAACCTGCCAGTGGATTCTATCGAAATATAATCGGAGTTTTCAATAGAAAATGGATAGATTCTTAAAACCAAGTTGTAAATTTTATAATATTCCAAATATGTTCATGTTATTCGTTGATATAGTTTATATAGCGTATCACTATGAAAGCTGTTTTTGTGCATATAAAATCAATGAAAGGACGTTGTGTGCAAAGTTAATGAAGATAATGGAAAATAAAAATAAGTATTATTCGTATAAAAACAAATGGACAAAAGGAATTTTAATATTGAAATAGTTTGAATTGGTTTCTTTAAGATGACTTGAGAAAATACTCTAGAAAATAGTTAAAGATCGGAAGTAGTGTATATAAAATAATAATGAATGAAAGTGAAGTTTACCAAGGAAAACACTTGCCTAAAGAAAAAAAAATTTACAGAAGAGAAATATAAAATATTGGATCCATGGAAAATGCAATTGGTACTGTAATTATTAAATAATTGTAGTTTAACTAGAAATAAAGATGCATCAATGCGCTGAGGTAATATTCACCAGAACATTAAAAAGCTTCATGGGATAACTAAATAAAATGTTTTCTAATAATTTTGGATTAAACACTAAAACTAAAGATCGTCTAAACAGTTTATTAAATGAACTAATTTATTTAAAACTTTAATAAGCATAAAGGAGAACATTCGGACAAAAGAAGAAATAATAAATATTATGGGACTAACCAAGATTTACCGTCAGAAAAATATGTGATTATGGTTTGAATTATTTTCTTTACTAATCTAAGTTAAACATTAAGTTTTAGATAGCGATAGGGAAAACAAAATACATTGATTCGTGATATAACATTATATGAAATAATATGTTTTGATTTTGAATTTTAAAATAAAATTGTATGTATGTGGAAATTTGTATATTTGCGATGCTCGAAGAGAAAGAAGCCTACTACGAACCCTGATAGGAAGATAAAGATTGTTTTTGGTAACATTTATAATTATTAATGATATATAATGTATGTTTTATTTATTTAGATCAGCTGAGAATCGAATGAATGTAGCGCAAAAGTTTTATTGTTAATATTGTTGTAAAACACATTTTTGAAAACAACACTCTAAAACACTTTGAGATGTGATTAGATTTTAAAAATATGCATACGATAATCATTTTATGGGTTATTAATATAATTCAATATAACCGATGGTTATGTGATATTTTCTGTTAATTTTCCGATTGGGATATTTAAATGTTATTTTAACAAAACGTAGATGTTGAACCTACAGTGTAATAAAGCAAGACAAATTGTTCTTATGGAATAGGGAAATGTTTTATATTAGCAAATTTTGTTTATTGTTTTAAAAAGTAGTTAGTATTTTATCGATGTTGGATACAGTAAAAATCTCGAGAGATAGTTTGGGTAGTGACTTGTTAGTACGTGGTGATTCGGAAACCAACAGGATGTATTAAAAACTAGGATGCTACAGGGAATGAAATAATAAGTAGTTTTAGATGTTAATCAGCATAGTTAACAAAGCCCTACGACTGGTACACATGTTGTCTTGGACAGTGGTATTTTATATATTTCTTGTGAGTCGTACTAGATGTTTGGTAAAGCTGAGTAAATAGCTGCCACATCATGCTTATCACCAAGGTTATTAGACAATGAATGTCGGACCTATTCACACTGTTCCATACATATTTTGAAATATATTGCGGATAAGTTATCTATCTATCTTCCTGATATCCTATACATCTTTCGCTATCTTTATCTGTATTTCTTGCAACTACATCGTTATGTGATAAGTCTATTAAAAGGGAAACAATAGATATTTTAGAATGTATGTCATGCTATTATTTGGAATAAGAATAGTTAAGTATTAATGAAGAGTAGATTATGATTATTGAAAGAAAGATGCAAATATCCTAAGAAGGGAAGGAGTTAGAGAATTATGTTAATTCCTTTTAAGAAATGAACTATAATTTTATAAAAGTATATCCAAATAGAAATATACAAAAATATTAAATATAATTTCACGTTTTCTTATTGTTAATTATATTTTAAAAAATATAAGTATTGCATATTTAAAAAATACAATAACATTCGATAATTATAGTATATGTGAAACTGTAACAGGTGATAATTAAACCTGTGTTATAGTATTATACATGAGTATGGCTTATGGAATAAACGTATTATAGTTTACGAGCATTGGAGAACAAATGTTAAAAGTAATAATAATATTTGAATAATATGCGGAGTGACTTATATAAAGTTACAAGAAAATGTAATTTTCTTTTAAAAACCATATTGATTGTAAAATTATGATGTTATGAATGATGTTTATCCACATAGATAATTTATAATACAGTAACTTTAATATTAAAAGGTAAAGAATGGTGTTACCCATAAAATAGTTAAAATAAGTGATATGATAAACCTAATGAGAAATAAATAAATAACTTTTAAAAGGCATAATAAGTTTAATTAACGATAAAAGAAATATAAATGTGTATAATTCAGCTATTGTAGTGTAAAGAAAAATGAGGATATCCCTTGTAAATAGATGTAGATGGATTTGTTTGTTTTATTTATTTTTTATTGATGTTAATAAAATTTTAAAATTTGTTTATTAAAACTTGTGTCTGAGTTTTGTTTTCTCTACATCATTGCATGAATTCACCGGGTATGTTCACAACCATTAAACTAAGTATATGATTGTTTGCACAAAAGATAAATAAAGAAGTATGTTTAAACTTAAATATTTATTGATGTTCTTGTAATTAAATAATTATAAAATTGCATTGCGTTACTGGTCATCAATCCATTATCATAATATTTTACTAAATTATATGCTATTAGTTGCCACTTGCTTTATTTATCAGATTATCTAAACACTGCCACTTATTAATTTATTTTATTACTTAAAGATAAAAAAGGGGATATTAGATTATTGACTAATTTATTATGGTTATAAATTTGCGATGAAAGAAAAGTTGTACTAGTTGGATTAAGCAATGAAGATTGTGATTATTATTGTTTTATTATTAATCTAATTTCAGAGTAGTAGATTATGACATAAAATCCCTTATCATATTTTGCTACCATATGTTATTAACATACAAATAAATTTAAGAACCTGAGATTATTTCATTTGAGCTAGATGATTACTATTATTATTATGAGAGATAAAAGATTAATACTTTAATTGTTAAATGAGTCTTAGTGATTAGAAGTTGCGGAAGTCATAAGAATACTATGTAGTTATTATGTGTAATAGTAGTATAAGGGGGGATAGTGTTCTTATGCCATTGAAGTGGTATCCTGTGGGATATTGTCTCAATGTAATCTACCTTGTCACCAGTATTTCCACTTCTAGTCTCATGAATTCCTGAATATTTATTTGAGTTAGTTTAAAACAGAACCTAAGTTAATTTTAAGAAACTTGAGCTAGTAAAGCATTTAATTGAATATTTCATTAATTATTAGAGCTAGAACCCGGTTAGGTGATTTTCACTATATTATATTTATTTTGGGGGAAGTGGAAATGCGGGAACGGGGTGGTTAGATTATGGCCCTCAACGTGATTGGCCTGATGTGTTAGAAAGCAATAGGTAGAATATATATATATATATATATAATCAAAAAAGCAAGTAATATATAATGTGATGTCAAAGTCTCTACTTAAATATTACGTATGAAATAAGTGCTGGGTTTTGATTTAATATTTTACATCTAGTGTCCAAATATTCTAGCTCTCCATTGATGTGAGCTATAAGCTTGAACCCAGTTGGTCTGGAGATGGGAAGGTTCTGGATAGAGATTTTAAATTTTTTCTCATACTGCACTTATCAATTAAGAGCTTGTTTTAGCTATTGGTATGTCCTCTGTATTACATATATAGATAATCGTAAATAGACAGATAGGCAGGCAGACATATAGCTAGTTAGTTAATATTGTTTTAAAGAAATATCTGATTTGAATTGAAATGTGCAAAAAATGTTAATAAAAAAAAAGTGAAATATTTAAAATGAAAAACAATTAAGAATTAGATTTAGATATCATCACTCAGTTTTCTTTATATATCATCATATGTAATAATGATATGAACACAAGTGAAATAAAACAACTATATAAAAATAAATATTTTCTTTATTATTGTACGGGTTTTTATCCTATATTAGGGCCTTTTCAAAATACACATTTTTATTATAATCACATGACTCTTATATCTACCAATACTATCTCCAACATACTTAGATAAAGATTCTGGTATGTGATTAAAAAGAGGTTAATAGATATTATGAAAAAAAAAAAAGGTAAATTACAATTTTTTTAATAGAGTAGATTATTTTAAATACTATTCTAATGATTTCTTAACAGCTAAGATGTCTATGAATATTAAGACATGCAAAGATAGTTTTTTTCAGTTTATATTAGTTATTGATAAGAGGAAATTATTATTAAAAATAATTGTTTATATTTAAAATTATTTGTTAGATATGGTGATGATTGTTTGTTTGTAGTTTATAATGATAAATTGATAGAATTGGTAAATGTGTTTAATTATTTTGATCTTTCTATAAAATATGGGTATTTACGTATTAGTTCTGCATGATATACCTTTTCACATCTGCAAGAAATGTGTAACCTTGTAATTATATCAAATAATGCCTGCAATCTCATTTAATAACTTGTTTTTGTGATAATTTTACACTCTTGGTTATTGTTCAGATTTCATTCTGACAAGAACTTTAGTGCTGTCAATTGCATTTTAAAATTATTTTTTACTTCATATGGATTTGAAGTTTTGATTCAATAATTTTTACTTAATTTGTATTTATAGTTTTAAGTGAGTACCTGTTCATTTAATTTTGATTTCATTTGATAATTTCCTGATTAATAGTCCATTTCTTTTCTTTTTTTCAAAACAGTACAAAATAATGACAAATTTGGAATTGAACCACTACTAAAATCAATGCTGCTTTATATTTTCAAGAAAACATAAAATTTGGAGGCTTTAACAAAATTGTTGAAATTGACAAGAGCCTTTTCACAAAAAGGAAAAACCAAGCTTGACAAATTCTGCCCAGACAGTGGATGTTTGGTAGCCTATGCAGGAAAACCAATGAATGTTTTATCATGAAAATTAATTCTAGAATAGTAGCAACTCTCGGAAGCTGGAAAACAAAATGTGGAAGAAGGGTCAACAATTTATTCTGAATGTTGAAAATCCTATAAAAATACTGAATTACAAAATGCTAATTACAATCATTTTCATGTTAACCACAATTACAATCATGTGTTAAGTAAGTGTGCATTTTGGGAAAAATAAAAAAAAAAATTTTTAGTCTACATTTTGGGAAAAAGATCATTCACCTAAAATAAAGTAGAACAGACAAATCGATTGTTTCATTATGACAAATCCTGTTATATACTATATGGTAAATACCATATATGTATATTTTATGTTTTTTTGTAATATTTTAGGTTATTTTGTAATTTAATGATTGTTTTGTCTATATTTAAAGTTGCAGTTGGGAATTGCATAATGACATGCCATATTAGACTGTATTTAAAATAACATTTGGGAATTGCATAAGGGTTTTTTTTAATGTCAAATCAATGTTTTTACTATTGTTAAAAATGTACTTTTTAATATTGATTTTTGGTTGAAATTCATAGTTTTTAGTATTGTTAGAAATTAATGTTTTGTTTCATTTTATATTTTTTGTGTGAAACTAATATTTTTAGTATTTTTAAAAATGTATGTACTTTTTAAGATTAATTTTTGGGTGAAATTCATATTTTTAGTGTTGTTAGAAATTAATATTCCATGTCATATTTTATATTTTTTGTGTGAAATTAATATTTTTAGTATTGTTAGATTTAATCTGATGCAACTTCTATCCTGTAATAAAACTTCTATGCCTTTTTACATATACATTCAGACTGCTGATAACTTTGTAAATCTTGAAAAAGTATGTACATGTGATCTGTTTTGACAAATTTATCATTTTAAGTTTTACAAGATCCAAGTGTACACATTATTTAGTCAGACCACAAGATTATCTCTGCAATTTATATTAACAAATATCTAGATTCATCTTTGTATATATATATATATATATATATATATATATACAAAGATGAATCTAGATATTTGTTATATATATATATATATATATATATATATATATTGTGCCAGATGAAAGATTTTAGTTTTGTATATCCTGACCATGAGGGTAAAGAGATGGGGATTAAATTTAGTGAAGAAAAATCAAATATAATGATGGTTAATGCTGAGGAAAGAGTAGAATTTTTATTGGGAGATATTAAGTTAAGTGTGGTGAATAGATATAGTTATTTGAGAATTATTTTAAGTAATCAGAAAAATTATTTGGATGAATGGGAGAAAAAATTGATAAATGAAGCAAAGAAAAGAAAGGTATTGATAAAGAAATTAACAGTATTTTCATATAATAAATATGATGTAGCTAGAATTATATGGAAAGGAGTTGCAGTAGTAGGGTTAATATATGGTAATGATGCATTATATGTTAGTAAAAAGATACTAAATTATTAGAAAAAGCTCAAAAAGAAGTAGGAAGACATGCATTGGATGCAGAAGTATGGTCAGCAAGGGAGGCAATTCAAGGAGAAATGGGATGGTCAAGTTTTCATATGAGAGATGCAAAAAATAAAATGAAAATGTTTGGTAGATTGCAGTTTATGGATAATGAAAGAATAGCTAAAATAGTATTTAATTGGGTTATGAGTAAAGGGCAGGTAACAAGATGGGTGAGAAAGGTAATGCGGTATGCAAAAGATTTGGATAAAGAATTTATATCAGTATATTTGTACAAAAGATGGGATGACTGTGTTAAGAGGATTATTGAGTGTTATAGTAGTAAGGAATGGGATAAAAGAATAAATTTATTAATAAAGACTAGGGAGTTAGAGAGATGGAGAAATACTATGGAGAGTAAAAAGAGTTTAAATATATATAGAAATAAACATAGGTGTGAGTTAATATATGATAATAGTAAGGAAAGTAGTTTATTGTTTAAGGCTCGAACAGGATCTTTAGCTACAAAAGAATATACATGTAAATGGAAAAATATGGGTGATTTATTTTGTAAATTATGTAAGGAAGGAATTGAAAATATTAGGCATTTGTTAATTGAATGTAAATGTTTGAAAACAGAAAGGGTACATATAATGAAGTTGTGGAAAAATAATTATGAAAAGAGTGATTATACAGAAAGTGAATTATTGGTTTTTATGCTGGGTTTGGGAAAAGATAAGGGGGATTTAGATATAAAGGTTATATAGTTGACAAAAATTATGTTGTGGAAATGGGATAGAGCTGATTATGGGTAAATTTAGAGTGCGGAATGTAAAAGAAAGTGGCTAACTGGTTTATCTGGGCATAATTGCTGAGATATTCTTGACTTCGTTTAAGGAGAAGCCATAATACATCACATCACATCACATCACATCACTAGACATTTATTTTAAGAGTGGGCAGGATATACAAACATGAATGTGCTGGGCTAAACCCAGGGAGAGCAAAAACTAATGAAGGTGGTTCAGACAATTGAGAAAACACTGAGACAAACGTCAGCCAAAATACTTATAAAACTTTTTAAATTTATTAAACATAATAACAAAATAAACATAGAATTTGATCTACATTTACTTAGCAGATATTAACATTGAGTGTATGCAAGAAGTACTATATTAAATAACCAGGCAGACAAGTTCATTTCTTATCTATAACACAATAATGGCTTATATCTTCTTGCTAGTGGTTCACCCAACCAATTCTCCTTTCCCCATAGAGATTTAGTAAGATGAATGTTTGTGGAGTATAACGGAACAGCGCAGATGAGCTTTTCTTAGTCCGGACAAGAAATGTCGGAACCAAGAATGTCATAATTCTGCAAAAGTCTCATGGACAAGTTCATTGAAATGAGCCAAGGTTAGTCTCACACAAGAAAAGAAACATTATGAACTATGTAATCTGAATTATAGCAAATAAATCTCTACCAAAAAAATAAATAAATCATATATCCTATAAATCGCTAGCCAAAACCAAGTTTGATTTAGTTTAATGCCGAAGCAAACAAACAAACAAAAATAAAAGAAAACTACTAAGGTCGGTCTGAGCATTTAACAAGGGTTAATCATAAAATGGAGAAATTATTAAGCATATAAGATATCACTCACCCTACACTCTCAAACAAGTAACATTTTAAGATTGAAAATCTTGCTACTAAGATTGTAATGTAAAATAAACAAAAATACATTAATATTTAAATTGATAAATTACACATTCATAAATATAATTTCTTTTAAAATTAAGCTGAGATTTGCAAGAGACTTAATTAGAGATCTAGCTTTGATTTTGATATGGAAAGGTAAGTTACCTCGAGATAATATTACTTTCTGTTGTTCGCACAAAGTTCGGTTTATAGAGTCCTCTACAATGGCTGTCATTTACTACAGGTTCAGCAGTCTGGAGGCATTATCAAGATCCACTCTGGACTTGACAGTTAGGCTATGATTGAAGTCACAATTTGGAGCTCTGGAGGTTCATCTTTGGAAAGGCTCAGCCCATCATGTTGTGGAGATTCTTCGTGGTGTATATTACAGGCATGGTGTCTGAATGACTGCTATTATCGCGGCAAATAAAGTTATTGTCAGTCAACAGAAATTCAACTTGGTGATTCCCATGGCACCAATATAAAAAAAATAGTCATTTTCACAATGCAACAGTTCAATAATAGCTAACATCTGGATCGATCCTCAATAACAAGAAGCTGAGTAAGCTGAGCAATAAAAATAAAAAAACTGAATGACCAGAATAGTCTCTTTCAATCCTCCTCTCTTTAATAAAAAAAAATTACCCAGCTATTTATGTCCTTTGTTTTCTCCCGCGCAATCTTTTTTTTGCAACTTTCAACCAAGGTAAATCTCTATCTCCCGCTCAATCTTAATTAGAAAAACAATATCTTACAGGGCTTTATCTTACAAAAATGATTATTATTTTTTTATATAAAATAAAAATACAAAACTAAATCTCAGCTTTAAAATACATCAACATTAATTTTTTTTTAGTTTAAATAAAATACTTTTATAAGAGCACTAATTAAACTTTGTTTGTTTTTAATTATTTTAAAAGAAAACAAGGTCATAAAAAAAAATATTTTATACTAAAATCAACCGAGAATTAAAAATATAAGATTTCAAGATAAATAAGTATGTGTGTTATTGCACATATAAAACTTGGTTTTTCTTTTTCTAATTTACATGATAGAACCCTTGAATCGGATAAAGTATCCAGTTCAACTGTCCCTTCATCCCAACAAAAAAAAATAAATGAAAGCATCTATTTGCTATTTCTTTTTTTTTTTCAAACTTTAAACCACAACATTTAAAACTTTTAAATCCCCTCCCCCGGCTGAACATTTGCCCTGAGATCAATTCCTTAAGTGTACCTCCTATCTTTTAGGCGGCTGGCCTAAGGCTTCGTGCATTATAAGATCCATAAACCCCATGCTCATCTTCCAATACAAAGTCATTCGGACCACTTTTCTTTTGTATAGTGAAAGGTCCCTCATATACTGGGAAAAATTTCTTATATTGATGCTGCGTTGAATTGCTGACATGAGGTTTTCATACAAAAAGCAAGTCCCCTACCTCTACTCTACATGGTCATGGATTTCCCTGCTTTATGCTTACTTCAGCCATATGTTTCAACTTTATTCAAGCCTTTCCTTTATCCATTTCTTTATCAATGTTGTCCCGATCTACAGGCAAGGGAGCCTTTATCAGCATTGGATAATTCTGTCCAAAATGTAATCTGATGGGGGCAAACCCTGTAGATTCATTCTGTGTCCAATTTATGTAGTTAGTGATGTTTCCCGTCTGATTCACCCATCCATGATGATTTTTGCTGACATAAAGCCGGAATAAACAGTTTAACTCCCTCATGACTCTCTCACAGGGATTCGATTGAGGATTATGAATAGATGTTAATACATGCTGAATGCCCTGTTGCTGAATCCACTTTTTCCAGTGGTGAGATTTAAAGGGTGTCCCATGATCTGTAAGTATCATCTGGGGGCCTACCAATCTTAGGAAACTGATGCTCCTGTAAGATCTGATAGTACTTCATGTATCCACCTTTCTTAATGGATATGGAGTTACATACTTAGAAAATATGTCGTACATTACGATTAAATATCGGTATTGTTTATAGGCAGGTAAAGGCCCATAAAAAAATCTATGGCCAACAATTCATTAGTGTTGTGTGCTAAAATAGGCTGCAAGATCCCAGTAAATCTCTTATTTATATATTTAGTTTGTGACCACAGATGACATTTTTCCAAAACTGATACAACATTTGAATATAAACTTGGCCAGTAAAATACTTCCCTGAGCACATGTTCTACTTTACGTGGTCCATAGTGTCCATAAAGGCAATGTATATACTCTATAAGTTTGTTCCTGAGTGTTTGGGGTATAAGAATTCTCCATGAGTCTTCTTCTGTGGTGACTCTGTATTGCAATACACCATTTTTTATTCTATAGGCTTCGTATTTTTCCAATGTTGCTGCGTCGCTGGGGTCTGAAGTTCCTATTCCTTTCTTATATGTCATGATTTGTGCATACTCTGAGCTGGCCTCCTGTATTTTAGATAGCCTTAGTAATTGTTGCTCTATGGACTCATCTATGGTTAATGTAAATGCTGCAATACTTAAGATTGTTGGGCTCGAGGTGATGTGGGGTCAGATCTATGGGATGGCGACTCAAAATATCCGCCACAATATTTTCCTTTCCTTTAAAATATAGAACTTTATATTGGAATTTCTATAGCATAAGACTCCAACGTATCAATCGATCATTCGATAAGTAACTGCTATTAAGAAATTCCAAGCTCTTATGATCTGTAATTACAACAATCTCTGACCCAAGCAGGAATTGTTTGAATTTACTGAAAGCCCAAACAATGGCCAAAGCTTCATTTTCTGTTGTCGTGTAATTATTTTCTGCCCCTTTTAGCTTGAGGCTACAAAAATACAACACTCTGTGATGTTTTTGTTTGTCAATTTGAAATAACACGACTCCAAGCTCTTGCCCACTGCTGTCAGTCTGAACATAAAAAGTTTGTAAAAAGTCAGGGTAGGCTAGAACCACCTGTTCCAAGGACTTGTTTTTAATGTGTTGAAATTCCTGCTCCTGTTTGTGCTTCCATACCCATTTTTGGTCTTTTGTTAATAACTGAACCAAATTTGCAGCATCTAATGCAAAATTTTCATAGAATTTATGATAAAAATTGCATAATCCCAGAAAAGACCATACCTGATGCCTATTAGTGGGTGTAGGAAAATGTTGCATCACTGTTAGTTTCTCTGGATGAGGTTTAATACCCTCTTTGCCAATTAAAATGCCCAAAAATGTAACATCCCCCTGGACCAGGCAACTTTTTTGTAAATTGATGGTAATGTTTTTCTGGTAACACTCCATTAAGAACATTTTCCAAGTGTTCCATATGTTCTTCCATATTTTTAGTTGCGATGACTATGTCATCCATATATATCACAATCAGACTCTTGATTTTGTCTGATAACACTTGATCCAAACACTTTAGAAGTCCTGAACCACTAATGATTAATCCAAAAGGCATACACTTAAATGCATACGTATGCCCTTCATAGCGGAAGGCAGTATATTTGCGGTCAAATAAATGTAGAGGGATCTTACAGTAACTGGATGTCAAGTCCAATGTAAAAATAATGGATTTCCCTTGAAATTGTGAGAGAAGTTCTGTTATTGTAGGTGGAATGTTTCTTTCAGAAACGGTAATGGCATTTAACCGCTGGGCATCCAAACATATTCTGACATTCATCTTTTTTCTTAACCACTACTAATGGGTTAACATACAGAGATGTGTGCTTTTCAATAACTCCCCATTCAATCATTTGCTGTATTTGGAGATCTACTTCATCCTTATATTGAAATGGAATGGGATATGAATGACTCTGGAAATGGCTTTCATCCTTAACTTGAATGCGATGCACATACCCCTCAATGATCTTAGGTCTATTTGAAAAAACTGAATAAATCTCCCTCAACAGTTCCATTAGAAGGTGTTGTTCTTCCATTCCTTTTAAAATGGATTGCGACACTTTATTTTGCATTTCCACGGTATCCCTCACTTGCTGAACACACTGTACCTGAAGTGGCTTATAACTCTTTAGCCCCTCAAATGGCATCAAAACTTCTTGGCTAAGAAATAAACATTTGTCATAATTCAAAACACATTTATGCCTGTACAAAAAAATCAGTCCCAATTATAACATCTTGTATGAGACCAGGCATTATCAAAAAAACATGGTCTAACTCTATGTTACCAGATGCAAATGTAACCACACCTGTTTGGTTTCAATATTTGCCTTCTTGCCATTGGCCAGTGTCACCTGCATTCTTTTTATTGGCAGTGTATACAAACATGGCTGGTCTCTCTTTATATTTGACTTCCTGAATCAACCAATGCTTCTGTAATGATGTTCCCAGTCTTTATACTGATAATTGGGCAAGTCTGCATAGATCCATTCCATCCTGGTTCTTCTTGATTCACCATTACATTAGCTACAGTCCTAAGGCTTTCTTTACTTTTTTAATTGGAGTTGATAATTGACTCTTTTGACCTTTTTCTATTGAAATTATCTGATCATCCTGCATTGTTCTTTTCTCCACTTCTTCTTGGGCCTGATTATGTTCAATTTCATTTAGCAGTTTAATCATTTCTTCCAAGTGAATGTTGCTACTGCACAACATGATCTGCTGTATTCAGCATATCGGCCTCTCAGTCAAGGAGAAAGCTATAAATGACTTCAGCCTTGCTGCTTGTTTGCAGAAAAACTGGGTGTAAGTTTCTCCATTACCCTTAATATATCTTTCTTGTGATATATTGATGAAGATATGATACTGATTTTCTTCACTCCAAAAAGTGTGCAATAATTTGCATCTGTAATCCCAAAAAGTCTGTGGCTTGATCTTTAAGATATGCCACCAATCCTTAGCCATTCCTTGTAAATAGTGGCGTGCAATTGCCACTTGTTCAGTCTCCTGCCAATTATGACATCGAAACATCTCTTGCAGGCTCTCCAAATGCTCTAATGGGTTTTCCTAAATATCATCCATAAAAGATTTTATTTGCCAATCTATTTCGACCATGATGCTAGCTAGTCTATCTTCAGCCTCTTCTCTAACTTTATTTAAATTCCCAACGCAACTTCTGTCTATTTATGAAATCTATTTATTTTTCTAATCTTCAACTGCTATTTATTATTGTAACGAGCACAGATGTTCGTTACATTGTTTTTTATTTATTTATTACAACATGAAAGTAAATTAAAAAGTTCGCATTTAAAAATTTTCTTTAAGAATTAAAAATTGAAACTAAATATCATCTTAAACTCATATATATTAAATCGCACAGATAAAAAAAAAATATTAAAATAAAACTGTATTAAAAATAGAAAAGGTATTTTAAAAACAAAAACTTAAAAAGATTTAGAGATAAAAATATATCTTTAATCTTGGAAAACAGGTTAATTAATCAGAAATGGAAATGATAAATTGTTAATTAGTTAAATGTAAACCAGCCTTGGGCATTTAAATGTAAAAACATCGGTCAGATAGGAAAACAATAGAAACAAATAGCCAATGAAAGAAATCCATCGGGAAATCGGACCTCAGCGAAAGGATCATCACATCGATGACATAATGCCAAGTCAATCCTTCGAATACGTATAAAAGGAAAATTTGGAAATTATTAATTAGTGACTGGATTATGATTATTACGATGTGACAGATAGGTGTTAGTGCGGAGGTGCGGGAGAAGCGATTGAAGAGATGCATGATTCAATCACTTCAGTTTTGCCAAAGAAAGAAAGAGAAATGAACTATCGTTTTCTACATTGAGGACCAACTAAATTAAAAAACCTCCGAATGAATAAATAAAACATCGGCTAAATGTATACCAATATCTTCAGGATGGCGTGGGAATTCCCATTCAAACTTACAAACAACGGATAAAGATGAACTGTTTTAAACCATAAGAACTTTATAAATAATGAACATTAAATTAAAATTTTCTATATTTAAATGATTGCAATATGACCCTATCTGACCAAACTAAATTCTTTATTAATAGTGTTATTTGATGTATTTTTTTTCTTATTTATGTAAAATCATTTCCATTTATTTATTTTTTATTCTTTAAGTTTTTATCATGATTTTTTTTGTTTTTCGTTAAATTAATTATATAAATGTTAAACTTAAGTCGGGCGTGAATGGCTGTATAGATTTGTAAAGTTATATTAGGGGAGGGTAATCTTAGGTTACTTGTTTCATTGTTAAATTGGGTCAATGGATTCGATATATTGATGTAGTTAGTAGATGTAGTCAGAGATTCGCTACTGGCAGAATTGTTTATATATACGCCGCACTCACCTGTTTGCCTATGAAAGGAATTATAAGACGGAGAACGCAGTTCCTTTCTATGGAGTTTTTTTTTATTGTTCTTTTCATTAGATAGATGTAATATCCCTATCTGATGAGAGTCAATGTCTTTTCTTAATCTTTTGGGTGCTGCCATATTCCGTATTACATTGAATACATCGATGTATCAGATGAATTGATGCCAGTTTGACTACGAATTTTGGCCTAAGGTTAAATAGGGATAGAATGTTTATTTTCAAATGCAAATCTATGTAGTCTATTCATAATCGACACTAAATAAAATTGCATTAAATTTAAGTTTTTTATAGACGCTTGCATGGATGGTTTATTGGTTAACTATGTTTTGCGTTTTCATATTTGATCAAAATATATAGACATTCGATAAATAATGATACCTTACGGTGAGTATCTAAAATGTATTTATTCAAATGTCTTTTAAGTTATTGGTGACAATGCAAGTATCTTATGGTGAATACTATTGGGTTACGTATAAATTTCCCTCCGCAATTTTCAGTAATCAATAATTTTGTATTTTGATCGTTTATGTTTATTTTGAAATGTTTTTGACCGTGAAATCTATGTAACCGATCTATATTCAACATTATAAACAAGCTTTCATAATTTTATCTGTGCGAACTTAATTAAAAATGTAAAATTAGAATATAATAGTAAGTAAATGTGAATTAAAGTCAAAAATCAAAGTTAAAAATGTAGGTTAAATTTTGAAATGTAAACTAATACTAAAATAATTTTAAATCTTATATATATATATGTGCGTAAATAAATTTTTGTATGTTAATTACTGGCAGTGGCTTCTTTTATTCTTTTTTTATATATACTCTTAGATTATATTATTAAATCTCTGCTATTCCACTGAGCTAGTGACATGGGCTAACGACCGGAATCAAAATTTAAAAAAAAAAGGGAAAAAAATTTTTTTTTTTTTTTACTTACGTATCTGCCTACTTTATAAATTTTTCTAGGTTCAAATGCCTAAATGGCGCCCTGTAGTGCAGATTATGTAAGTCTACCTTCTCCGGATTGTTACATTATATATATTTAAAGCACAAAAATTAAACTGTTTACTTTTTTCTTTAAACGTGAACCTAAACTCTTTGCTTGCTTTTTTTTTTTTGTATGAATGTAACAGCTAATTTTTAACTTAAAAAAAAATCTTTTATATTTTATTATTTCTAAAACATGAACCCAAACTCTTTGTTTTTTTTATTATTATTTCATGAATGTAGAACTAATAACTTTTTTTTTAATAAACAAAGAAACAAAATAAATATATAACTTCTTAATATCTTTTTGCCTGACCCGTCCATTCAGTAATAACTCTAAAGAACACTGTTTAACTAACTATATATTAATTATTCATATTGAAAAGATGAACCCCCTACTCCAAATTGCTTTCTACAATTTAGCACAAACTGATCCCTACCTACTGAATCTTGCCTCCAACACTGAAATATTCCTCAATTGTCCGAACAAAATCTAAAGTGGGATTTAAAATTGAAGGCCCGCGTTGGTAGCGCTAAAACTACTATAGCTATGTGCTGGACGAAAGATTTTTAGTTTCATATATCCTGACCATGAGGGCGCCACTAGTCCGAAAAACGGAACTAGACATTTATTTTAAGGGTGGGCAGGATATACGAACATGAATGTGCTGGGCTAAACCCAGGGAGAGCAAAAGCTAATGAATGTGGTTCAGACAATTGAGAAAACACTGAGACAAATGTCAGCCAAAATACTTATAAGAACTTTTTAAATTTATTAAACATAATAACAAAATAAACATGGAATTTGATCTACATTTACTTAGTAGATATTAACATTGAGTGTAATGTGAGCAGTACTATGTTAAATACCCAGGCAGACAAGTTCATTTCTTATCTATAATATAATAATGGCTAATATCTTCTTGCTAGCAGTTCACCCAACCAATTCTCCTTTCCCCATAGAGATTTAGTAAGATGGATGTTTGTGGAGAATAATGGAACAGCGCAGACGAGCTTTTCTTAGTCCAGACAAGAAATGTCAGAACCAAGAATGTCATAATTCTGCAAAATGCTCATGGACAAGTACATTGAAACGAGCCAAGGTTAGTCTCACACAAGAAAAGAAACATTATGAACTATGTAATCTGAATTATAGCAAATAAATCTCTACCAAAAAAATAAATAAATCATATATCATATAAATCACTAGCCAAAGCCAAGTTTGATTTAGTTTAATGCCGAAGCAAACAAACAAACAAAAATAAAAGAAAACTACTAAGGTCGGTCTGAGCATTTAACAAGGGTTAATCATAAAATGGAGAAATTATTAAGCATATAAAATATCACTCACCCTACACTCTCAAACAAGTAACAATTTAAGATTGAAAATCTTGCTACTAAGATTGTAATGTAAAATAAACAAAAATACATTAATATTTAAATTGATAAATTACACATTCATAAATATAATTTCTTTTAAAATTAAGCTGAGATTTGCAAGAGACTTAATTAGAGATCTAGCCCTGATTTTGATATGGAAAGATAAGTTACCTCGAGATAATATTACTTTCTGTTGTTCGCACAAAGTTCGGTTTATAGAGTCCTCTACAATGGCTGTCATTTACTACAGGTTCAGCAGTCTGGAGGCATTATCGGGATCCACTCTGGACTTGACAGTTAGGCCATGATTGAAGTCACAATTTGGAGCTTCGGAGGTTCATCTTTGGAAAGGCTCAGCCCATCATGTTGTGGAGATTCTTCGTGGCATATATTACAGGCATGGCATCTGAATGACTGCTATTATCGTGACAAATAAAGTTATTGTTGGTCAACAGAAATTCAACTTGGTGATTCCCGTGGCACCAATATCAAAAAAAAAAATTAGTCACTTTCACAATGCAACAGTTCAATAACAGCTAAAATCTGGATCGATCCTCAATAACAAGAAGCGGAGTAAGCTGAGCAATAAAAATAAAAAAACTGAATGACCAGAATAGTCTCTTTCAATCCTCCTCTCTTTAATAAAAAAAAAATTACCCAGCTATTTATGTCCTTTGTATCTCCCGCACAATCTTTTTTTTTTTGCAACTTTTAACCAAGGTAAATCTCTATCTCCTGCCCAATCTTAATTAGAAAAACAATATCTTACAGGGCTTTATCTTACAAAAATGATTATTATTTTTTTATATAAAATAAAAATACAAAACTAAATCTCAGCTTTAAAATACATCAACATTAATTTTTTTTTAGTTTAAATAAAATACTTTTATAAGAGCACTAATTAAACTTTGTTTGCTTTTAATTATTTTAAAAGAAAACAAGCGACATAAAAAAATATTTTATACTAAAATCAATCGAGAATTAAAAATATAAGATTTCAAGATAAATAAGTATGTGTGTTATTGCACATATAAAACTTGGTTTTTCTTTTTCTAATTTACATGATAGAACCCTTGAATCGGATAAAGTATCCAGTTCAATATATATATATATATATATATATATATATATTAAATGAAATATATATCTTCATATAAAAGGTGTATATATTAAACTTTCTTGTATCTTGGAAAATATGAACATTTCACAACACATTTGTGTTACACAGATATATGTGTTTTGTATTTGTTATTAAATATTTGGAGATTAATGGGAAATCACATATTTAAATATGGAATTAATGTCAATTGATGACCTGTTGTACTTGTAATTAAATCATAGTTGTATATATTAATTGTTTATGATCTATTCATTATAACATAATTTTTTATATAATTAATATTCATTTATTAATAAATTTTAATTTAACTTAAATTAAATAAACTTGTTTGATTATTGTCCAATTGTGCAACACATATTTATTAATTAATAACATTCAAGTGACATGAGATAAACTGACTATATTGTAAAATTTATTTGAAATAACTATATCACATAATTCAAAAGTCAAATCCCATGATTAGTAAGTGAGTATGGTTATATTACTTTTTTGTATTGAATTTAATACTTATTATCTGACTGTATATAAACTTTATATAGTAATCATAATCAAATATTTGTGTTTTATCTAAATTATTATTGATCTGATAGGTACTGTATTGAGTTCATTGTTGGTCAATAAGATCTTAATATTATTCAATTTAAGGCTGATAGTAATATACTTTGTTCTGTTATAATTCAGAATGATTTACTTTAATTATATTTAAATGTAGTTGATGTGAGTATTATATCCAATTAACTATTAAATTTTAATATTTATACTTGATTATAATAAATGTTAATAATTCTTTTATATGCTTTGATTGTTATAATATACAGTTTTAATAATTTAGTTACAGAAAATTTAAAATGAGTTAATATGATTAGTTAATTCTACTTAATTAAGTACCCAATAGAAATATATTGTTTCTTTTATATACTGTTATGATTGAAGATTTTAGATTCAAGATTATCTAATAGATTCATTGATATTACATCATTACTGAATATTCCATTTTATTATAACTAGCTTAATTTGTAAGAGTAAAATCAATATAAGAATATAGCATGGATGAGTTATGATAATTTATTATTTTATTTAATTAGGATTTAAAATTAATTATTAGGTTGTATATTTATTTAAATATTATAAATATTGTAAATATAAGCCATATTAAAGTTATCATCTCAATCATTCACAAACTATTTTATTTAGATATAAACAATGTTAAAATTTTAGTGAAAGTTTATATTATTATAAGCAATATTTGATTAGTTAATTATATCAGAGTTTAGTTTAATAATTTATCATTATTTTCATTTTATTATAAGTGAGATATATCTTGACCATGTATGATAATTTTGAGACCATACTATTTGATTTAATTGCTTTATTTTAATTTATTTTAAATAAGGTTTATAAATAGGGTAGTTGAAATGACAATTTTGTTTATTTTCTATTTATTCAAAATGCTATTTAAACTCATGATGTTATAATAAAGATTGTCATAACAGTTTTGTTGTAGTATAGTTAACAGTCAGATATGCGATTAGAAAGGGTTATATTAAGTACTGCATAATTATTTATTGATTGGAATTTATTTAGCTTAGCTTATGATATTCATTCTATTAGGAATGATACTATTATTCACAGGTATTATAAAATTAGTACTATTTTTTTATTATTTATATTTGATTCAGTAACAAACAATGTCCAATTTCAGAGCTCTTTTTTCATTCTGTTATATAGGGCAGCAAACAACTGGGCTACATTTTTATTCAGGCTGTGGTAGAGTTATTATTTTAGATTGTACATTTTCGATCTGTTACAAATGCTGCACATAGTAGTGGGGCTATAACGTAGGGTAGCATATACACATATTTATTCTGTTATAAATATACTTTACAATTTTCAGGGCACAATTAAACATGATTATTCTATTATGGCCTTGTCATTTCTGATCTGTCATAAATGATGCCCTAACTTTAAGGGTGATAATAAACATTATTTCATCATCATCTCTTTATTTCAGTTATAAAATGCTGCCCAAACATGTAGAGCAACTTTTTATTTGTTACAATATATATATATATATATATATTATAGTAATATATATATATATATATATATATATATATATATATATATTACTTTTTAAAAATAAAAACGTACAATATAAATTAATGTGTCTAATTTTATTTAATATTGTCTATACATTATAAAATATAGATAAATGTAAACAAAATAGTCATTTTATTAGTATTATTTTAATTATTAATTGTATTAATTATATTTTAATATTGATTTATTCATTTATAGTATAGTACTATATGTAATAATAATAATAATAATTATTTTTATTAACATCTTCACAGTGACAATGGTTACTGGTAATTATTTGAATAGCATTTCTGTAAAACTACATTTCTGTCTTATTTATTGAAGTTTTTAAAGACACACTTATTATGGTGATGATGATATCACTTTTCTCATTGTTGGTTATCTTCTTCTTTTTCTAATAAAGACTTTAAGAAATATACACTTTTTTTCTAAATTAGATTGCATTATAATGTGAACAAATTATGATAACTTCTATCTGAATATTAGTATGCAAGAGAAATTTTGAATTTGATTTACTTTTGCTTTGATATACATGGTATTGGTAAATGATTAACTAGTACCATAGTTCAATAGTATCAATACTTTTCTATTGTTTTTACTGTTTAATCTTATTTATAGGAAATCATAAGGCAATATTGTCACTTCAGGAACTCAAGTCATCATTTTTAAAGATGTATTTCTACATTTAAAGATCTTTTCGAAAAAAAAATTGTTTAGTCTCAGTATGCAATGATTTTATTAACAGCTGAATCATTTGTTGATGAATGATTTAAGAAGAAAAAAAAAAGAAAACTTTTTTATCTTCATTACCAATTTTAAGGTCAGTTACTGAGTTTATCTCATAAATCATATTATTGTTATGTTTTAACATGAAAAAGTATTGTTAAGATTAAAATTTTTATTCATCATTCATTAGACCAGAGATTATCCACTTAATGAATAATATTTCTGTTGTGAAATTTTCATGACACCACTCTCATGCAAAGTCGGGAATTTCCGTCCAATTTTACACTATAGAAATATTATTCATTAAGTAAATAATAAATACTCTTAATTAATGACTTATAAAAATTATTAATATATTTTCATTAAATGATTTGTGTAATATTGTGAAGGCAGTAAATTTGACATCAATTAAACTGTAATAATAACACACACACACACACACACACATATATATATATATATATATATATACTGAACAATGATAAAGATATTTATGTGTACGAAAATGTGACCGGGACCAAATGATGAGTGTTGATTCAGTACAACATCTTGGGATCATATTTTTTTCACATATCTTTGATCATATTTTTGTGAATACACCTCTCCACAAGGAATTAAAAGCAGATAAAAATCAGTCCCTACATTGCATGAAAGCGATGAAGTGAAAATTACACTACAGAAATATTATTCATTAAGTGGATAATATTCTAATAAATGACTAATAAATATTGTTAATATACTTCCAACAAGTGGTTTGTGCCAAAGTTGTGAGGGAAAAATGCTTGACATCAATTAAACTGTAGTAATATTGTAGTTATATATACTGAATAATGATAAAGATATGTGTGAGAGAATGTGATCTGGGCCAGATAATGAGTGTCTGTTCAGCATAAAATGTGCACATTGAAATCATAGCTCTTTTTTTTATATTTTTGGTCATTTGCTTGTGATTGCACATCTCTACAATGTGTTAAAAGCAAATAAAAAACAGTCCATACATTGTGTAAGAGTAATATAGTGAAAATTACACTGCATAAATATTATTCAGTAATTGGATATGTTTAAGGTATTTATAATTTTAATTACTCTTCCGGTCTTCTCAGAATATTTAAGGTTGTTAATTATTTTTTCATCAGTTGTCAATCCTAGTTTACTTTCTGTAATTTGAATTTTTCTCATTATATATTTAGGATGTAGGCTGTGTATTGTTTGGTTTAATTCTTCACCAATGTAAATTTAATTTATTTTTTCATAGTATGTTTTAACTATAGCTTCTATTCTCATAAAAATATTTCTCCTAAAAGTGATAAAGTACTCTTTTATATTCATTTTCTTAGCATTATCAACTAAATCAAAGGTATATTGATATCAATAAAATCCAAATTTTTATTTTTTATTTTTTTCTGGCTTTTTAAATTAGAAATAATATATTATATTAAATGACTATTTTTGGTATGTCAGAAAAACATTAAATGAATAGATTTAGAAGAAAAAATTACCCTGTATTCATTTATAGATAATTTAAATTCTTTTTCCTCTTTCTATAAACATTCTGATATAACACCATCAATATTTGTGAATTTATCTTTTAGCAATGATCTAAAGCTAGACTAAAAAACACTTTCTATTATTGAGAATTTTTGTATGAGACTGATTGCATCAACATTTTTTTTCAAAATTTTTATTATTATTTTGTTTTGGTTTCTTTTTTTGTTGTTGTTGCAATAATTCTAGTATCTTAAGATGTATTTTTTTTATTTATTTCACTATTTTATCATATTTTTGTTTTTATTAATAGAGTATTTTTATCAACAACTATATCTGAAATATCAAACTAATTTATGATTTTATTCTTAAAAGAAGTCGATTTTATTTAAAAGATGTTAGATAAACGTGTGTGCCTTTTATCTGCTTAACTCAAAGTTTACAATCTATTTATAGCAATCTCATGATGATGATGACTACATGTTTAAATGATTTTTTTTGGCCACATAACATATGTAGAGATAATAACATTTATTTAAAAAAAAAAATCAAAAATTTACTAATCATAACTATAGTTCATTTTTGCTTCCAAGAACATATAGTAAATGTATTGTTTTTTCTTTAGTAAAAAAAAGATCGATCTTTGTAATATATTGTCTATTTTGGATGAATGAAAACCATTCCTTACAAAATCAAACGTTTGCCATATTTTTACTGCAGTAATAATAATGGCTTTTTATATCTTCTGATGTTATTTTAGCATATTGTCTGAAATATCTACTGTTAAGTCATCAGAAAAATAAAAAGTAATTAAAAAATAATATTTAATGCTTTTATAAAAATGAAAAAAAAAATTTATTTATATCATATTTGTAAACAATAAATTTCCATAAAATTTTGAAATATAATGTACTTTAAAGATTATAATAGGAAAAACTCTCTCCACACAGTAGTGCCACTCTAAGCAAGACAGAGTAATCAATGGATGACAGAAGGCTTGTGCATAAAATCCCTATCTAGTGCCTACTCATCCAATTTCTGGTTTTTGGCCTTTGTCAGTGAGGAGCCTTGGATCTAAGAGCACTGCTCCTAGATCTTAGGATCTAATGCAACCCTTCAGCAGCCACCTTTTAACTCTACATAACTACCAAACTATGAGAATAAAATTGAAAACACACAGATATTTTCAATCTAAGCTCAATAGCTCAAATAGTCATATGGATCTGAACTCAGTTCAGCACCCATACATTTTGGTGTCTTTGGCTCTTTTACAACCATAGCCACTATCTTCCTATAAGGCAGGATTGGTATTGTACCAGTCAAAACATGTTTATACATCTAACATGAGCTGAAACTCACAAAATGTACTTCAAACCCAGTCAAGCCTGAGATTTAGATCAGGGATCAGCCTGTATTTGAACCCACTCTTTAAGCCCCAAATCAAACACCTAATGAATAACATAATAGTGATGGCACATGAGAATTAATCTTAATCCGGCCGACTAGCAAAGCTGAGCAAAACAATGAGACATCTATTAACTATGACTAAACTAAAATATATATATAAGCATGGCTGTAATATGTGGAAGTGGAGAAAAGAAGGAATTCCAACTACACAAATAAGTTACACAATAAAATACAGTTTAATGTACTGACAAATTATTATACATTTATGAATAAATTATATACATTAGTGTGTACGTGGATGAGCAAGCGGTAGATGATTACATAGTGTCATTCACACTATTATTTCTCATATGCTCTTTATTAGCTAAATAATATATTACAAATAAACACACATCTTTGATGGGTCTACTATTAAAATGCCAATCAGATATTAGCAAGAATTACATAATACTGCCATTAATGCTTTGATTTACGGTTCTGAAACATGGTGACTAACATATATATTTCTAGGAGCGTTCCAAAATTCATTATACATATGATATAAATTATTTTTATGCCATTGAGGTCGTGAAAATAAACAAAATACATTTGAAAACATTATATTTGAAACTATGACAAAATATTTAATGAAAAATTATTTTAACGATAGTAAAACGAATGCTTTATTTTTCCCCAGGCATATACTCTTAAATAGATATATAAACCACGGACGGTGGGATTGTATAAGATTGAAATAAATTTAATCAAGAAAACTAGAAGTAGTTTGCATTTATATATATCTTTTAAGCAAAGCTTAATTTTAATATTAGAGCATTAAAACTGGGTAATGAAGCAAAAGAATAATAATAAGGCGAAGAAGTTTGTGGTGCTGACATAATAGCCTAAAAATAACTAAGAGGAAAAGGTCATGTTTCTGGATGAAAAATGAAATGGATGGGCATAGTGTGTGCCAAACTTAGGGATCACTGCCAGAGGCCTTTTTATATGAAGAAATGGATGGGCATAGCATGTGCCAGACTTAAGGGTCACCACCAGTGGCCTTTTATATGAAGAAAGAATATGCATAGCATGTGCCAAACTTATGGGATCACCACCAGAGGCATTTTATACGAAGACTTGAGTAGAAATCTATGTGTTCGAACTTGTCGTAACCCCCAGATTAAAAAGCACATATATATAGAACATGAAGATCAGCCAAATGTCAGAAATGCAGTAATGATATATGTCTCTAACAACATTGAATAAATTTTACTGCTTTAAAATAAATGACCCTTGTTTGAATACTATAATACACCATGCAATTATAATATATATAAAGAGAGAATATTTCATTTAATAAAATATACGTTAAGATTTTACCGAGTAAAAGAAACAAGATTTACCCCCATCCCTTTCCTGCTATTTTTAAATAAATCAATCACACCTTCATGATTTTTATAATAACTGGAATATTTAAATACTATATTTGATATTTTAAGAGTATGAAAAATGAAGTAAGATTAGCAGTTATATAGGAAACAAATTATAAGTTACCCTTTCAGAATTTAATAAATAATTATAAAATAAATGTTTCAGAGCATTAATTAGCTTGAGTTCTGGATTTTCAGAGTTAAACAAATCAATTTTTATATTAAAAATGAACCTAAAATGTTGATTCATAAAACAATCTGGTGAATGTATTAATTTACAATACAGTATATATGTATATTTAAAGGGACGTTAATAACCTTTTCATGAAGGTTTAGTTAAAAATGACAGAAAAGATTTTTATAAATTAAGCTCGTCAGTTAAGAGCATATGAGAGAGAATTAAATTTATATAAATTATTTAAGAGCAAATTACATGTTATTTATATAAAAAAACATATTAATTTAAAAGATAGAAAATTGAACAATACATTAGAATCTTGATAGCAGGATTTGAGATTAGTGAGGCTAGATTCATTTTCAAATAGTAGCATAAAAGTTACCTTGCACAAATTTAATAAGTCTATTTTCAAAGTACAGCTCATGCATGGCAAATTGAGAATCCAAAATGAATTCTTCTTGGTGACAGCAAACGTTTATTAGCATTCTAAAGTTCTTAGGTCGGGCTTTTCACTCTTGGGCAGCAGGATGGTATAGCCGTGGAAGATGATGACCCATAGGGCCAAGAAGGATGGTGGATTTACTGCTACATCATTTTTAAGTTTCAAGCGACATGTAATATGTTTACCATCAGTTCTCTCAATAGTAGCTAATCTAATCTGCTTTAAAATCCAGCCATTATTTATACCCTTGCACAGGTATTTCTGGAATGCTTATCATTAATTGGTTAGTTGTTTTTGAAAGATGCAATTGTTAGATAATGTCCAAAATAAATTCAAATCTATTTCCAGATTAGAAATAGATTTGATAAAAATGTTTATAACAAAAGAAAATAATTACAATCCCATTTTATTTTAAGTAAAACTTTAATTAAAAAAATACCTCCCTTTAATTATTTTTGGACAATTAACAAGAGTCACATCTTCCATATTGGATTTTATAAAAAATATACAGTTTAATAGAAAAACAAGCAATTTAAAAAGAAAAAGCTAAAAATGACATATAATAAATATTTAAAAACATCAATATTTTGTTAGTAAGTTTTGCTCCTATATATATATTTGAGTCGCATCTATAATACTAGCGTGGCTCAAATATATATATATATATATATATATATATATATATATATATATATATATATATATATATTTGAGCCACATCTATAATACTTTAATAAAAAAGAACTAATAATTAATAAAAAATATTAATAATAATTTTAAAACATGTTATTGAAACATTAAATTTTATAATTTAGGTGCGCATCTCAAATATATACATGAAATATATATACACGACAAAAGGAGTGGGATGGGAAATAGGGATTTAAACATAGGTTAGTAGATGGAAACATGAAGCTCAATCTTAAGCTAAGATTGACTGCTTCAGTATTAAACCTTAATACATCACATGATCACTATCTTCCATGCTTGTTCAAAACTTCTGGCATCCATTGATTACTCTGTCTTGCTTAGAGTGGCATTACTGTATGGAGAGAATTTTGCCTATTATAACAACAGTTATGAGCAAGCATGGAAGATAGTGATCATGTGATGTTTTAAGGTTTAGTACTTTAAAGATTTATTAAGCAATCCAAAAAGATTTTGTATAAATTAGTCCAGAGAGAGGGAAAGTGGATTTGAATGATTGATATTCATGAATCACAACAAACTTCTTCCAGTTCTTAAATGTTGTATGACATCTTGAGCAACAATTCATTACATTATTATTACCAAACAAGCAATAACTGAACAGCTTCCGCATTACAATGAATGAACGAATTTTGCTTCTCCTCAGAATTCAAGATAGATAAAATAAATTTGCATCAATGTATTTCTATTGCCTGTGCCATTTTCCAATAAATCTTGTATAAGCATTATTTTGTTTGCTGTTAACACTATGCTCTACACATTGTATGTATAAGTGAAACTGATTCTAATTATTGTACTCATCAACATTTTGGTTTTTGAACTTTGGAAATTATATTGCTATGGTCATTTATTATAAACAGTTAACACTCTGTATGATTTAGTGCAAGAATAGATTGATAGATAATGGAGTTCAAAGTCCTAAATTGCAGCCAACTCTGTTATTTTCACTACTCAAACTTCTTACATGCATCCAAAAAATAAACGATGCTATTATTTTACTTATTAGCAGTCATTTAAAAATAAATATGCATATTTTAAATCCAGAAAAAAGAAATAATAGAAAGATAAAAAAAAAAAAAATTAATGATGATTTTTGTGATGACTAAACAAACCAATCCATAAAACACGAATTATTCACAAAATATTATATTGTTGTATTTTAGATAAAAAAATATCATTTATGCTATTATTTCTGCATAACTACATTGAGTTTATATCAGTTGTTATTTAACGTAATTTAATATCTTTTTTTAACTCTTAATTTATGTAATGAATAATGTTTAAATTTTTTTTTTTAAATAATGAAGTAATATCTACGCATTTAATTGATACATAGATCTTATTTATTTAAAACCGGTAAACACAATTAATACAGAAATGTTTTTAAACTTGGTATTTATTAACTAATAAATAAAATTTAAATAGAAAAAAAAATAAGGAAACAAAAAAGAATTAATACAAAAAGTTTAAAACGGAGAATTAAACATAAAAACAGGAATGGATCCAGAATAATTTAATTGATTAGTTATACATAAGAAAACAGTTGAGAAAAAGAAATTAAACATCAAAGTAAATAATTTAAAAATGTGATAAAATTTGAATAGCTTGGATAAATAAATTAAATACTTTTAACATTTAGTGTAAAAACAAAAAGAAAAAAAATCTAAGAAGCTGATAAGCTCACAGAATGAAAAAGAAAACTTTATTTTAAAGTAAATTAATTAAGAGTATTAAAATTATATTAAACCAATCAAAAGTGAAGAAATAAATTTTTTTTAAGCAATTAGAAATTTTTTTAAAAAATATGCATTAATTGATTTAAAAAATATAATGATAGTAGATTGTGTTATTAAATGTGAGTATAAATGTAGGAACAGACTTTGTACAAATTTAATTTACAATTATGAAGTCAAATATACTATGATATATAAAAAAATGTTTTCAATATAGTTAAATAAAAATTTAAAAAATAAAAAACCACAAGTAAAGTGAGAGAAAACTTACAAAAAAAAAACAACAAAAAAACTAATTTGGATTTGAAACTTAATAATTTTACAATTATATATATATATAGTATTAGAGTTTAAAAGTCATAGTGTGTGGGATATCATATGATTCAGCTTAAATCAAATTGTGAAATTTTTTGCAAGGTAATTAATACTTTGGCATTCATTGTTGAAATTGACAGATTAATAGAATTTTGATCTGAAAGTATGCTATGACTTAATAATTATTTAATGTTTAATTATTTATCGTTATAATTATTATCAAATAACTAATTGCAAAATTTTAATGATCATTTATTATTATATATATTTATAAAATTCTTTATGATCTTAGCATATGCATTAAATTATTTAGAAGTACAGACATTCTGAGAACATACTGACATGTTAGGGCAGTGTTAAAGTACATCAGTCTTACCAGATGCCATGATATAAAATTTTAAAAGTTAAAAGCAAAATAAAATAAATTAATATTATTTACATTAAGCAAGTTCATATAAACATCCTGTTATGATATTAATAATAAAACAATATTATTAAAGTTGAATGAATGTCTGTGACATTTGATTTCAAGTTGCCACAAATACTAAAATTTAATGATAGTAAAGCTAAATAATATGTATATATTTAGAGCTCAGACTTTTTAAACATAAATAAAGACTATATAAATATGAAAGTCCTAGAACTAAATTAGTTAATGATATAACTCAGTCATCCCAAATTCAAAGTTAAACAAGACTAATCAAAAGTAAAAAAATTTTTTTAATACAATCGATGGTTTCACTGTAAAACAGACTTCTCAAATTGCAAAGGAATCCAAAATACATTAACACATATATACTAATTACTTTTCCTGCAATTATCTCATACGTCTTTAATATTAAATTAATTCTGCTTTAGTATTATATATTTTTAATAATAAATATTTCTTAATTCTTTTTATTTCGTTTCTTTCAAAGAAGAGAATGATAGACTCCACAAACATGATTTTAAGGCCTGCATATCTTTTATGGATATATAATGCAGATAAGAGATTTTTATTTTTAATCATATTTTTTATGAACTTTTATTCTTTTATATAAGTCCAATATAAATTTAACTTGTCTACTCTGCCACAAAGATGAAAAACTATCTAACATTTTCTCTAAGTACCCATCACTTCAAATTTATCAAACTCTCATTACATCTATCATTAAGTTCCATTTGTCTCACTTATAAAACTCATCAACAGCATAGATAGAGAACACTTTCCAAACATTAGAGCAACTATTTGTATTCTATTTACTATTTAGTTTCTTAGATGCTGTTTCTGCTTTGATCCAATCTCATTTTCTCTAAATACCCATCACTTCAAATATATAAAGACTCTCATTACAGTCATCACTAAGTCTCTATCCACCTCATTCATAATTCTCATGAACAGCAAAGAGAGAGGATTCTTTTCAAGCATGACAAACTATTTTTATTCCATTTACTCTTTGGTTTTTTAGTTACTTCAATCTAACCTAAAAAAATTGCAGTCACACTTTTAAAATAAAAAAAAAAAGTTAAAATTAGGGATAAAGTCTCACACTTCCAGATATATATGCAGCAAATATGGAGCTTAATAACCTTATCTTACCTACACCACTATAATCACTGGCCATTAAAATTAGAATATGCCCAATACCTTTCACTAACAATATAGTTTTTTGTTTTAGAAATCACATATACTAAATCAGCCATCCAATCAAATACTAATCAACATAAAACCAGTATAAATTTAAAAGTACAGCTCACATTCTAATTAAATCTACACAACTTGTATATAATTGTCTTTGAAACTTATATATTATATAGATATGTATTACTAACTCCCTTAATACCAACTAAAGCATAATTTGTTTATATGTAATAGGTACTATATTCCTAAATTAATAGAAACTATGTGACCACATACTTCATCAATAAATACTTTGTTAAAATTAATATATATTACTTCATGAATAGCATTGCTATTCAAAATCTCCTTTGTATTATTCAATAAATTATTTTTAAAAATACTTTTCTTCTAATAATTTTTTTATTATAAAACCAATTAACACTCCTTTTAAAATTTTGTAATAAAATTTAAAAGACAAAGAAATACAAGATTTTTCTTTGACGTTGTATTTTTACAATATTAACAGAACTATAATTGCTATTAAATGAATTTACCAGAAAAGCCAACATTCAGATGGCTTTTTTTTTAAAGCAAAACAAACTTAGTAGAACTATTTAATTTCTGATTTTTATAGTAATAATTTTTTAAAGCAGTTATTTTATGGAAAGCAGATTGATAGATGTTGTGTTTAATTATAGATTTTAAACTCTCACTTTTAACATATTGGCTATATACCAAATAGTTATTTTTTAAATTTCTTATTACTAATAGATCCAAAAATTTTAATTTAAGAAAAACTAACTTCCTCTTTCTAATATATATTTTATAAAAGGATTAAAACTATTACATTTATATAACAATTTTTTTAATTTATTTTAAACTACAAACAAACAATTATTAGCACATTTACCAACAAAAGTAACAAAAATAAACTATAATTATAAATTTAATAGTAAGATTTTTAAATAAAAATATGGTTAGTATTTTTTATTTTAAAAGATCAAATAAAAGTATGAATATAAACAATGAAGGCCAAAAATCTTTACCTTTTTATGTTTTTTTACCTTAAAATATTTTTTTTTTTGTGATGAAATGAAAAAGATAAATGATTGAAATAATAAAGTTAGATAAAAATAATAGCTTGCATTATTAGATACCATAAATTCCAACTATAACATCAAATCTAAAAAAATTAAGAATATTTTGTAATAAAATGCTGTCTATAATTCTATTAAAATTTTTAAATTTATTATAAATTTCTTTTATATTTCTATTTAATTTCTTCATATATTTCAATGTAAGGCAATTTTATAATTATTTTATTCTTTATAAATGTTTTTATTTTTTAGAATCTCACATATCATTTCCCACAATCCTTTATTTTTTAATGGCAATATCAACTGTCTAGAAGTCTTCTTCAAACTTAATATATATATATACAATTATTTTATTATACATATAAAGTAGTTTTTGGGTTAAACCATATATTTGATTAATTCCCAATGTTTTGATGAAATAGCATCTGCCATTATCAAAGTTAACTTTTTAAATTTTATTATTAGAGAATATATAATTATGTAATTCTTTTTTATATACTTTAATTTATTTACTCTGATTTTTTCTCTGTTTGTCTGGATAAAATTTTGCAATTCAATTTTTATCTACTTTCCAATTTCAGATCTAACTGAAATTTTGCACATAATAATAATACATTTTTTAGTGTTTGCAAACAATGTTAGCAAAAATTTAAATTTTCAATTTTATTTCATTTCTAATTTCTGAAACAATACAAAAAACTAGACAATAAAAAAAATAAATAAACATTTTTATTTATATACATGCACTAAAAAGTAAAAAAATAAATATTCTTCTTCAGATTTCACAAATAAAAGTGTGGGATGATCATGTTTAAAAATAATCTTAAATTTTACACTCTAATAATTTGTATGGGTTTTTTTTTTTTATCAAACCAGAATTCTAACTTAATATTGTATCTAACATTCTTTAATAATTTAGTGCTATGTATATGGAAAAAATTCTATAAACCTATTTTATTACTATGATAATTCATAAGTAAGATTTCTAAGACATCATTTAAATAAAATTGCAACAGCTACTGATTTTGTTGTATCAATGAAGCAATCTATTCATGGTAATTTATTCATCAGATAAAAATATCTTTATAATGATGAATGGATTGACATTGATACAAAAAGTGAATACTATGTTACTACAATAATTGAGAAATCAGATTTCCAAAGAAGCATTTAAATAAAATTGCAACTAATGACCACTTTCTTGTAATAGTGATAATCTATTCACTAAATAAAAATGATCAATTGGAATTGATGCAAGGAAAAGTAGAGATTGTTTTTAAATTTATTTAAATGATTTTTAGAGGAAATATGTCTTGTGAATTATCATAATTTATTTACAAGCTTGTTAAAATTGTTAGAAGCTAATTTATATATATGTAGGGGGATCCAAAAATAACTGGAATTCCTGTAATAAAAATGTATGTTTATTTTTAGGTGTTGCAAATTGAATTTGCTTTAAAAAGTATAGTCTATTTACTGCAATGCATCAGTCTAAACTAGTTTGTTACTTTTTGAAGCAGTCCAGAAGTATTTTCAAAGTGATGCATTTGAATACCTCTGTTACCCCCCCCAACCAGTTGTAAATTCTAAAAAAAATGACTTTTTTCATTCGAGATGAAAAAATTGCATTAACCCAGATTGAGTGAATATGGCTGATAGATAAGCTGAGTTATGCTGAATTTAATTAAAAAGTGTTTCATTTAAAGCTTTAAGAAATGATACTTTGTTGGGGTGGAGTTTTTTCTCTTTTCATTGTCACAAAACAGAATGTTTACACTTTACCACATCATGTAAATGTTTCAAAACATGCAGATAAAATGCCTGACCATTATAAATTAAAGTTGAGAGAAAAATTCCATTTGCATAAAAAAGTATTCAGCATTGTTGACTTTGGACTTCATTTGTGATGCACTCATAAAGTTGTGTTTTTATGAGATTAGTTTTTCCATAATCTCTTTCAAGCATTACAACTTTTTTCTTTGCTATTTTCTGTAAATGAATACAGAATTTCTCATTGTTGTGCTTTTCAGCCATTATAAAAAAACTAACAAATATGTAAAATACACTTTATAAAAAATATGCTAGATGATTCCATGATTTTACATGGTGATGTTATTTGGGAGATTGATGCAAAAGGGATCCTGAAAGATGTATGTATCAGCAGAGATGTATACTGCAATAAGTATACAGACCAGAGAACAATTGCAGTTATTTTTGGATTCCTCTCATATATATATATATATATATATATATATATATATATAATACAGTACAATTTACATAAATTACATTATTTTTAGAAGTACTTTCAACAATACATTTTGTAGTCTTTATCAACTATATAACATTAAATAATCAAAACAAGACAACCTTTAACAATACCCATAGTTCAATTCAGATTTCTCACAATTCTGTTATTTTAACATATGATGACTGGTGATTCATTAACATTTGACGATTTCTTGAAATCAACAAAGCCTCTTTTATATAGATATCAAACTTTATTTATTATATATATGTGTATATATAGTATAACTAAGAATATTTGTAAACATGATCGTCATGCCTTTAGTTATGAAAGTTGAAGAAATTTTTTTTAATGCAACTATGAGAATAAAAGCATTTCTTTCATTTACATAATATTTTTTACATAATAAGATATAAAAGTACAAAATGTAAATATAATAAATGATAATATTAGTAAAAGTATTAATACTACTTGTGATAAAATGTTGGACTATTTCCATCATCTATCATTCAATGTTGAATGTATAGAAATTTATTTAAACTTTTCAAATACAAACAACTTGTTAATAATAACACACAAATAGACAACACAGATGAGTAATTATTAACCTGAGTTGGCTATTTGTGTGTTATTACTAACAAGTTGTTTGTATTTCAAAAGTTTAAATAAAGTTTAAAATTTTCTATACATTCAACATTTATCACATCTAATATACCAAACATTCAGGCAAATATTAATGCTACTTTCTTTATATTTATAATATGTAAAACATGTATACATTTTTGTTCAAATAACTTTTATTATTATGTTTATTATTTATTTTCATTTGATATTTAACTTCTGAAATGTTTTAAAAAAATATGAATAATTTTTGAAATGTTTAAAGTGACATCTACAGACATTGCATTTGTAAAGAATATTTTATAATTAAAAAATACTATTTTGTTTATTATGAAATAATAATAATAATAATAATAATAATAATAATAATAATAATAATAATAATAATAATAATAATAATAATAATAATAATAATAATAATAATAATAATAATAATAATAATAATAATAATAATAATAATAATAATAATAATAATAATAATAATAATAATAATAATAATAATAATAATAATAATAATAATAATAATAATAATAATAATAATAATAATAATAATAATAATAATATTGGCAAATACATGATTTCTTAACACAAAAACAATCTGAGAATATCCAAATATCTGTATTAGGAATTGATAGCAGCCAATTATTTTAAAAAATTAGAAAATGGTATCTGAAACCAAAATTTTACGATTTCATAATTAAAGTCAATTTGAAAGCATTACCTACAAGTCATTTTATAAGATACAGAAGATTCTACATAAATATAGATCCCTTGTGTATGCTGTGTCACAGGGATGAGAAAACAGGACCATTTCATACATAACTGTTCAGGACTTAAAAAATGGAACCACAATATATGAGATACTACAAACCTTCAAAAATAATGGAATCCCCACCATAAGGGCAGCCACTTTCAGCCTATATGCATTCTGGTGTACCAGATGCACTTTTACACTGAGGAACAACACGAAAAGGCACCCTAACACCTATAAAAACAAATTGCAAAAAATAAGAGAAAGAGACAGCATTATTGCACCACCTGATATCTTTGCAGCAACATGGTCTCTTTTCAAAATTCAGGCCACTTTATAATAAAGGATATAATAGAAAAGGGCAAAGGCAAACCCAGGGAAATCTGAAGTGCAAAGCATCTCTAGTCAAACATAGAGACTGTAATATAATAACTGTGTAAACCTATGTATAACACTATGTATAATCAACAACCAATGTAGCCACTTATTTTTGAATAAAGTTACCTTTGAAAAAATAAAAATAAAAAAAATAAAATAATAATAATAATAATAATAATAATTATTATTATTATTATTATTATTATTATTATTATTATTATTATTATTATTATTATTATTATTATTATTATTATTATTATTATTATTATTATTATTATTATTATTATTATTATTATTATTATTATTATTATTATTATTATTATTATTATTATTATTATTATTATTATTATTATTAAGTGAATGAATAAAATGTTATTCTTTAAAGTATTTTTTGATTCATTCAATGTAGCAAAAAAAAATTATTTCAATTTTTTACTTATGTCTTAAAGTAACAGGATGTATATTAATACATCTTTAACACTTACTGCATTTAGTCGTCCCCTTTTCAAAATACTGGTGCTAAGATATGAATCTCAACTTGAATATTGTTTAAAAAAATTGAAACTTGGAATTACCAATCAATGAATTGAATACATCTCTTTTTGTGATTAATTCACCTCTATCTTCAATTTCTTGTTTGAATAAAATGTATTAATTAATTATCGCAAAATAAAATGTATTAATTAAATTTATAGATTAAGCTCTACCTCTCTGATATTTGTGTAGTCATTCAGTCTTAGCTCTTCATTTGCATGTTTGTAAACATACATCCAAATCTAAAAACTGCTTGTTTGATGTTTATCTTTTCTTAATTTTTACTAAAAGTTCTTTATACTGTAACTTATATATATTTTTTATAAAATATATTGTAACTTCATTGAATAGATTTGAAAACGTTCTTTTTTTTAACTTTGTAAAAACAAAAAATATAACTTTTAGATTTTATTTTTATTCATATATTTCATAATTGTTATACTAATTTTATTTGAATGCGATTATATGTTTTTTGTTTTATTTAAATGCAACAACACAATCTAATATTACATTTTTGTTATTATTATGATTTAATCTATAAGTCGGCAACTCCTGTATGAACTTTAATGGTAATTAATCTGGGCTAAATGATTAGCAGATTTCAACAGAAATGCATTTTAGAGATTTTTTTTACTTTATGTTTTCTATACAATTGTTTGGAGGGGACAATATTTAACAGATTTCAAATATATACATATTCAAACTCAATATTGCATCTCAGTTATGTGCCTCATAAATAATTTATGCAATACTATACGTAATAATATATATGTAATTCATATATATTATCTAAAATTATAAATTTATATTTATGAATTGATTTTATATATTATTTTGTCTTAATAATAAGTTCATACAAGTTGTAATCTCAATTATTTTAATAAATAAAAAGTTATGTCTTAATTAATCATGAGGTCATATCACATTTGATTATTTACATTGCAAGTCCGCACAGTTTTATTACATTGACCAAATTGAGTATTTCTTTATCTTGCTAAGAACTGATGTAAAAAATCCTTAGGTCCATATTCAAAGCTTCACCACTGTGATTAATGCATAGGTAATTATTTTAATTATGACTGACTGCGAAAGTATTTTTTTTTTCAAAATTTACGTTACATTTTACCCTTTTTAAAAAAGCTTAAGTATTACATTAGGATACTTAGTTTTTTTTTAAAAATTTTTTTTTTATTATATAAATTATTTTCTTTTAGTTCAGCCATTTTTTAAAACTATGATATATAATATAGAATATCAACTAAAAACATGCTGCGACTTTTTAGATCTTTAAACCTTCTTAATTTTTTGCTTTTCTGCAAAAACTTTTCATCCATCATCAAGGGAAAGACTAACATCTTACTCAAATTTTAATTATTCCTAACATGCCCAAACAATAACATTGCCATTTACCTTTGCAAAGACTTATCATGCATGAAATGAAGGCTAAGTTTAGAATGACAGAAAATAAATAACTGCAATGAAAATAAAACAAATTTATTTGCAATGATAAAATAGTATAAAGTTTTTTTTAATTTTGTAAATTGATAAAAAAAACCAAAAAAATATTGAGCCCAATTTAAAAGATTAAAATAAATAAAAACCTCAATATCTAATTAAAATAAAAAAAAAGTATTAGGAAATAAATGAAAATGAAGGAGAAAAAATATTCATTATGATTTTATTTTAAAAAACAACGATTAATATAACAAATTTAAAAAATGGCAATGCGAATACTTATAAGTTTTATGAGTTTATGATATCTTTATTGCATTTAAGATTAAAAATAGAAAAAAAAGTAATCCTTTTTTTTTGTTATTAATTAATGCCTTTTTTCAATTTTGTTTTATTAAAATTATTTTCCATATATATACTTAATAAATTTTATAGCACAATTTATTTCTATAGGGCCTTTTTATTAATCTTTATATAATTACTTACTGTTTTTTCCATCATAACTAATTATTATTTAGCTTCTGTAGTTATTGTTTTCTATTTCTAGTACTTTTTATAACTAATTACTATTTAGCTTCTGCAGTTATTGTTTTCTACTTATAGTACTTTTGTAATTTTATAAATAAATGTTAAAAATCATAAAGGATTCAGCAGCACTATTATTTTTTCCTCTATTTTCTAGTGTCAATTCAAGAGGCTGTCCCACTTGAGTTCAATATGCTGCTGACTAATTAAAAGCCCGAATAGAAAAGTAATGGTTTAAACTATTTCTGACATTAGTATATTAAATAAAATATTTTTTATCATTAGAAAAGTTAATGCAAATAACACTGCATACTTTAACATAGTTGTAAAAGAAGAGTAGTAGACTCAAGAGCTGAAAGTGTTTGTATTATTAATTCTATCTAAGAAAAATAAAATTTAAGACCTCAATTTAGCACTATTAAATACAGCTGTTGTGCTTAACCTATTGTTTTCGTGTTGATCTTCAGTCATATAATACAAATAGAATTCAAACCAAACTTAAAATCAAGTTTTTTATAATTATATAATAATTCATTAGCAAAGTAATTTTATTGCTTTCTTTGAAATATCGTGTCGCAACTGATTTATGTATTAAAAAAAGAAAAATAAATAAAGCCTTAGAAATCATTAAATAATGTTTTATATTTTATTTGTAAATGTTAATAATAATATTTAAAAAAAAAAAACTTTTCCATATTTAGTAATATAAAATATGATTTATTAAATTATGCTTAAGAATTTTTTTTTAAATTATTATTCAACCAAAGATTTAAAATCTTAAATAGTTAAATCTTTTTATCAATGCGGGAGTTTGTAATAGTTTTAAAAACAACAAAGCAAATCTATTTGATTTTTTAAAATATTTCATTGAAAAAGAAAAAAAAATCATTGTAGTTATAAACACAGTGTATATACATAAATACTGTGTTTTATTCTTCAATCTATACAGGCAAATATTTTATTTATGTTAATGTTTGGAAAAACCCCCCAGATATTCAATTGATCTTTACATTTTGACTGAAGTATTGCTATAATTAAATAAAAACTATCCTGAAAATGTTACGATTTTATAAAAAGATGTTTGCATAAAAATTATCAAATGGTTTATTGCTCAGGAATTCATTAAATGCTACAAACATCAGAAGTCACAGGTGGAATCTGAACTACGGACCTTAGGTTCCAGAAAATGTCCAGTCCATTAAATTCAACAGTGCAAAACAATCAGATGGTCTAATGGGTGGAAATTCATAAGAAGTTTCTGAACCTGAAATAATATAGTTGAGTCATAATCCATGGACCTTGAGCTCGAGATTTTGTGACTCCACTACTATGCCAAATTGTACATGGAAAGATGACTACGATTAATGATAAGAATCAAACTAGTAAATTTAACTTACAGTATTTTTAAAGAAAAATGGTTTCTTAGTCAGAGTTGGGTGTTATACTTCTACTGACTTTTAAAAGAAAGTTGCTAATAAATCTAGTTATCATGAAACTCATTTAGTAAAATCTGTATGTATAAAGGGAGTGAAATGTTGTTAACACTAGTGACTTTATATTTAGTTCATTGTTATTTTTACTTTTTTTTACAATTACCATAAATTAAAAGTAAAAATTTAATCCAATGTGCTGTTTAGATATATTTTATGAATGTTGTTAATTTATATAAATAGTTATTCTATCAATTGCCACATCTATTTTGCTGTAAATTACATTATCAATTAAAAAAAACAAACTAAAAATTTAATGATTTATTAATAAAACATATTGAATAGAGCCTAAAATTATCATTACTTGGAGATGTGATTAAAATTAAAAAATATGGAGGATACAGCATCAATGCAGGAGCTTGTAATACTTTCAAAAGCAACAATGACAAAGTATATCCAAAAATGTTCATTGCAATCATATATATATATATATATATATATATATATATTGAAATTGTATATATGCACACATATATGTACTTTATGTCCATAATATAAAAAATTATGAATAAAATTCAAAAGTAAAAGTTTTAATAAATAAGATAAATGTATATGACATTATTAATTATAAAGTTATTTTGCTAAATCAAGTTAAAAAACAAAATATTTATTAGAATTGTAAAAGCCAATTAATTCTAAATTTAGCTTAAAAGTAGGTTAAAAGCAAAAGGTGTTTTCTTTTAAAAATAATTACAAGTGGAAATGACATTCTAGGAAAGAGGAAACAGAGTGATAGATTAATTAAAGAGATAATAACTGACATGATTTAATTAAAAAGGCTGTTATTGCCACTCAAAGATAAGAGTTTTCAAATATGGTATTGGGCAAATAACCTCAGACTACAGCAGATTCTCTGGAGCTATTTATAAGCAATAGATTAAAGAATCCAAAATATAAGTGGTGGATCCAAATTTTACAGATAAGATAGCTTCATATTCTGTAAATAATGCTGGAAATTACATGTGATTATTATTATTCTGCTACAATAAATTCTTGTTTGTATCCAGGATTCTATGCTGCTTCCAATATTTTCAAATCTGTTATTAAGAAGATTATTATTATTTGGCTGTTTTGCTAGATCTATGATACAAGGGTAGAGAAGCCATTATCTGTTTCATTCTGTCAAACATGCAGAGGGCAACTGAAAACCCATTGCTGAGTCCTGAAAAAAAAAAGTCATCAACAAGAGAAGAAACCACCTGAACATGTGTCCATTATGTATTCATCTGAGATGAGTAAAGGTCTGATACCTAAGTCTTAATTGATATCTACACTTCCTAAAAAATACAGAATAGTGATTTAAACCTACTGTCACCATAACTATGATTTAACAGAAACACTGCAAAATAAACCAATACCTAAAGACTGAACATAAACTTTTGATACTGAAAGAACAAGTATAAACTTTAGATTATTCTTTAGCTAATTATTATCTCAAACCAAATAAAATATGTTAGTAAATAGTTATTTATTTAATCTGTTAATGAGCAGGTATGGATAATTTGTTTTATTTATCATACCACGAGTTAGTTGTTGATAACTGTATAAAAATTATTTTATAAAAGACAATTAGCTTGTAATCATAATCTCTTACTATGCTATTAAATATTTATATGTTAATTAAATGAGTTATTTCCACTTTATTTATTTAATAATAATATGTTAAAGCAGTTAATTTGTAAATTATGACTGGAGGTCAACCACACTGCATAGTGAAGCTAGATAAATGTTAGTTTGAGTGAACTATTCTAGAGGTTTGAGGTGATATAATTGATTGAAATGGGTGGCTGTTAACTGTCATTCAAGTTATTCGTGTTACATCTGAAACTCATTCTTACATAGTGCACTAGTATTAAATGATTGTAAAACCATTTACAAACTGCTGGTTACTTATCTTCATTATTCATTTAGTGCAAGGATGTGTGGTAGATGAACAATTCCTATTGTATATTATCTATATTGTTTTATTAATTTTTTGTAGTGATACATTTGTAACTGCCAATCACTTATAAACATGGCAACAAATAATCTAAGAAGTAATACATGGTAGAAAATTAATTCCTACCATATATGTATAATTTATCATATTAGTTCTTGTTCAGAAACTATTGTAGTACAAAAATGAGTTTTTGTATTTTACAATTATTTTATTATTTTCTTGCTTGCTAATATCATAACCTGGAATTGATCACAGCAGTCAATTAGTAAGATTATTTTTAGTTTGTAATTGTGTATTATCTTTACTTGGCAGAATTGTTCAGTCTTAGAATAGGGATAATAAGAAGTGAAAATGGTTAGGTGTCTATGAAATAGATTGAAATTCCATTCAAACAATTAACATTAATAGTATTCTAAAATGGTGACTATCAATATCAATTGTTTCAGATATTTAAGCATTGCACTAGTATATACAATATCTGAGTGAAATGTAAATTAAAATAATGTAAATTAAAATAAGAAGATTTAGAAAGTTTTATTGAAACTTTAATTAATTTATAAATCACTTAGCTAAAGTGCCGATGTATATACATAATAAATTATGTTTGTCTAATTATTTTGGGCAGTTTGTTATCATTATTTGAAATCAATAATTTAAGTAAAATAGTTAAGACTCTCTCGTTTCTCCCTGGTCTTAGTGGGATGTAAAAAAAATGTTAGTCTATGATATCAGAATGTGGAATGCACACGTAGACTGCACTTGGGTGATTTTCATGTGGGTTATACAATTCCGTTAGTTACTATATATATATATATATATATATATATATATATGTTGATTCCAAATATTTAATATTTATATCCAAATTTTTTTATTAGTAGAAGAATCAACCGTATTATTAATATTTGTTTTATTTTTATATTTCATATTAAAATTTTTGATAGTGTAATAAATATGATTGTCATTATAGCCAACATTTAACAATTCATTAGAATACATTTCAATATTTTGCCTTTATTTGATGAATATTTACAAAGATTATCATTTCTAAATAAGAAGGATTTCAAATCTGCCATTTTATATATGTCTTATAAAATGGCAGATTTGAAATCCTTCTTATTTAGAAATGATAATCTTTGTAAATATTCATCAAATAAAGGCAAAAATATTGAAATGTATTCTAATAAATTGTTAAATCTTGGCTATAATTACAATCATATTTATTACACTATTAAAACTTTTAATACTAAATATAAAAGTAAAACAAATATTAATAATAAGGTTGATTTTTCTACTAATAAAAAAATTTGGATATCAATACTATATATTTCGAATCAACAAGAAAATTTCATAAGGAAAATTTATAAAGGTATATGTGACATTGCATTTTATGCATCTCCTACATTAAATAAATTAATAAATAACTCTAAAGATAAAACCTCATTTATAAATAAAGATTGCATCATTTATAAATGAATATGTAGATGTGGTAGCAGTTATATAGTGGAATAGAGATGTACATTGGAGAAAAGAACTAAAGAGAACTTGTTATTAAAAAGGGTTTAAAATATGAAACAAAACTGCAAAGGTAATAATAATGTATCTGCTTCCATCTTTATGATCATAATAAATCATGTATATATGATTTTAATTTCAATTCTAATAATGTTAAAATATTGCAAACTGAAAAAAATAACAATAAAGGGAAAATAAAGGAAGCTATGCTAATATATAAATATAAGAAGGATTTAATCAATAGGCAGGCATCAAACATTAAGATCATGGAATTATGGGAAGGTTAACTTTTCAAAGTATTAGGTGACAAAAACTACAAGGGGTAGTCAAAAGTGCTCCTAAGTGATGATTATATTTTTTGTACTTTTCAAAATTTTTGATTACTTTATTTACTAATATTGAATTATAAGATTACACACACACACACACATATATATATATAATGTTTTATTCTTAATATAGTAGAGAAACTTTATTGATTTTGTCTGAATATTCATTTTTGTTTTATTTTTTGAAAAAAGATTACCAAACAAAAAACATTTAAATATTAAAAATTAAATATTAAAAATCAGTGATAACAGAATTGTGTGGCTAAGAGAGAGTTCAAATAAAAAGTTATTTAAAGAATAATTTTGAAAATTATTTTTCAAATCATCTGTTTATGCAATTTAACAATCAAACAATATTTAGTTAAATGACAGTTGTAAGAAATATTTAGTAATAAAATGATGTCAATAAAGCATACTACAAAATAAATTAGTGGGGAAATTTATGTCCTAAATTGGATTTTCATATAAGGGCTGATATTATAAAAAAGATAAAGTAAAAAAAAAAAGAATAATAGCTATTTTTAATGAAATTAATAATTAGTTGAGTCTGAACTAAAAGAGTTAAATACCTAAAATATAATATTGAAAATAATTAATAAAACTCAAAATAAAATTAATGTTAGACTAATATTAAATATTAGATTAATATTTACACAAAGAATATTGTAGATTTTAGTTATACTTATATAAAAATATTTTCATATTATATATATAAAGTTTTGGCAAATGGTTGAAATAAATTTATTTGACTTTTGAATGCTTCAAAGAAAACTACTTCAACAATGAGTTAATTTGATTCAGCATATTATATTATTGCTTTTGGATTATATTTATATACAGTATCTTTTATAATTTTTATTTTTTACAGTTTTAAGTATCTAGTATTTTTTTAGGACTGTAATTGCCAAATATAATATGATTCTTTCTTATGTCAAATTTTACAGAGTTAATGATGTGATTAATTTTGTTTTCACTTTCTAATTGCGGTATTATAAAAAAACACATTTATGAGTCTTATTTGATCTGTGTGTTTTTTTTTAATATTTTTTCTTCAATTGTATTTTTCAGTAAAAAAAAAATTTTTTTAAAAATTTTATTAAAAATATAAGTTGAAAAAATGAAAATTATCTTAAAAATAAAATAATTAAATTTGCAAAAAATAAATAAAATAAAAAGCAATAATATTGTCATTAAAAATAATTTTATATCAGTCTTTATCTAAAAAAAAATATTTAGCAAAAACATCTTATTTTTAAATTAAATCATTGTGATTTCAATAAATTCTATTAAAATATTATGTCCTAAAAATAATAAAAAAAATCTTAAAAAAAAATCAATATTCCAATTTAAAAAAAAAAACGTTAAAAAATAATAAAAAAGTTATTTTTAATAGCAGTTTTTGTTTGATAACTCACAAATGTTTAAAAGAATAGTTTATTTTTAAAAATCACACAGTTACAAAAAATAAAAAGCTACACAATTTTATAAAAATTGTAAATAAGTAAACATAAACAAAATAAACTTATATGGTAGTATAATGGGAAAAGTGTATTTTTTTAAAGACAAGAATTTTATCTTTTTCGGTTGATTAGGAATTGTTTTCAACATGTAGGCACAATACTTGCAAATAAAAATCCCAATGTTATAAATAGTTTAAAGTATTTTAAATTACTAAAAGCTTAATTTTTTATTAAAAGCTTTTATCATAAAATTATTTACATGAAAGCATGCTTTTAAAATCATTATGAATTAATTGCAGTATCAACAGAATGTTTACATCAAAGCCAGTGTTAGCTTTATTAATGCAAAGACTTTTGGTATTAAATTAATCCACACAACTGACAAAAATCAATTGCTTTCATAAGTCATCTATAAACATATATAGATAGTATATTAGACAAAAATTTGTATTAAGATGAACAAATATGAGCAAAGCTATCCAGTCAGCCTCATTCAATTACTGTATAATTTAAGTTCACGTGGCAGAATTAATTTCTATTCATTTAAATAATCTTGTAAACAAATAACCAAATATCAAATTATTCAACACTAATAACATGTAATAAATACAGTTATAAATTTTCTCTTAGGTGATGTGATATGATGCACTGTGGTTTTTCTTTTTTTTGGAGCAGGAATCCAATGGCCACTATGCTCAGAGAAACCTATTAGTCACCTTACCTTTCCTTTTCATTCCTCATCTTTTTCCATATTCTTCTCTATTCTGCTCCATATTATTTTCACAACATAATTTTTGTCAATTCTATAGCCTTTATATCTAAATCCTGCTCACCTTTTCCCAAACCCAGCATACAAACCAAAAACCTACTTTTTGTATAATCACTTTATATTTATTCTCCCACAACTTCATTATTTGTACTCTTTCTGCTTTCAGGCATTTACATTCAATTAACAGATGCCTAATATTTTCTATGCCTTCCTTATATAAATTTAAAACCGGAAAAACCCTCTATATGTATTGCCACTCACTGCAAGCCAGAGTAATCAATGGATGCCAGAAGGTTTGTGCATAAAATCCCCATCTAGTGCCTGCTCAATTTTTCCTAATAGAATAGGGGTGGCTATAGTTATTAATGAACCAAAGACATCAAAATGTATAGGTACTGATCTGAGTTCAGACTTATGTGCCTATATATTCTGATGATTCTTGGATTGAAAATATAGTGTTTTCAATTTAAGTTTCATAGTTTTGTAGTCAAGTAGAGATAAAAGGTGGCTGGATGGTTGCATTAGATTCTAAGATCTAGGTGCAGTGCTCTCAGATCCAAGGCTCCTCACTGATGAAGGACACAAACCAGAAACTACTCTGGGAATATGGGATGAGTAGGTACTAGATGGGGATTTTATGCACAAGCCTTCTGCCATCCATTGATTACTCTGGCTTGCACTGAGTGGCAAAACTCTGTTTAATAACAGTTATGAGCAAGCATGAGAAATAGTGATCATGTGATGTTTATTGGCTTATATAAATTTTACACTTCCATTTATGTGTGTTTTTCCCTGTTACTAAAGATTCTGTTAGAGTCTTAAACAGTAAACTGCTTTCCTTGTTATTATCATAAATTAACTTGCACCCAATATTCTATTAATTTTTTTTACATATTTTAAACTTTTTTTAGTATTCATATTAGTTCCCCAATTCTCCATTTTCCTATTTTTTATTAATGCATATATTTTTCTATTCCATTTCTTGCCACTATAATACTCAACAATTCTCTTGACACAATCATCACACCTTTTGTATAAGAATACCAATATAAATTATTTAACCCTATTAAATACTATTTTGGCTACTCTCTTATTATCCATAAATTGTAAACTACTGAACATTTTCATTTTGCTTTTTGCATCTCTCATCCCATTTTTCCTTGAATTGCCTTCTTTGCTGTCCGCAGCTGATGCATGTCTTCCTATTTTGCTTTATAGTTTTTCTAAGTAATCTAACACCCCTTTACTAATACATAGCACATCATTACCATAAGTTAACCCTGTTACTGCCACTGACATAAATTCTAGTTACATCATATTTATTACATGACAATACTGTTAATTTCTTTATCAGTCCCTTTTTTTTCTTTGCTTTAATTATCAATTTTTTTCTGCCATTCATACAAGCAATTTTTCTGATTACTTAAGGTGATTCCAAATAGTTATACCTATTTACCACATTTAACTTTATATTTCCCAATAAGAATTCTTTCTCTTTTCTTTCCCCAGTATTTATCATAATTACTTTTGATTTTTCTTCACTAAATTTAATTCCCATCTCTTATCTCATTTTGTGCATCTCTTCAGCATAACTTCTGTATCTTCCATGCTTTGTGCACAAGCAGATATCATATAAAAATAAAAGCCCCAATAATGTATATGCTCCCTTGTCACCTATTAATGATATCTCTACTTTTCTTTCTAGCCTTTCTACCACTTTCTCCATTTTTCTCAAATACAGTAACAACAAAATAGGTGACTAGGGCATTTTTGCATTAGTTCCACTTCATTATTAATGTTAACTGATTTTACATTTCCTAACTGATACATATAGTAATTATTTTGATGCAATATTTTAATAAAATCCACTAAAGCTCCATTCATTGCCAAATTTACTATACTTACCCATAATTGCTTTCTATTTATTCTATCATTTGCCTTTTATATATATATATATATATAGAAAAGGCAAATTTTTTTATATATATATATATATATATATATATATATATATATATATATATATATATATAAACCATTGTGTAAGCACAAATAAACTATCTCCTATTTGCCTATGGGATCAAAAACCTCCTTGCATTTGTCCCACTATATTATTTCCTTTCATCCATTTTGTGACCCTTCCATACACCATATATGCAAAAAATTTATATAATACTGGCATTACCACTATGAGTCTATAATTTCTTAACTTTCTATGATCCTTACTCTTTCCTTTAAATAGTAGACTCACTCTTGTATTATTCCAACTATATGGAAATTCTTCTGATTTGGTTTATTAAAATTTTGTACTATTTCCTAAATTCACCACCATCTCTGATATCCATCCATCTAAACTTCTTGCCTCTCCACTTTTCAATTTCTTCCCTGCCTCATTCAGTTTATTTTCTGTAAACATAATATTTCTATTACCATATGATTTATTGTGGATTTTGACTCTGTCATCCATTACATATTTATTTAAGAATGACTAATTCTTCTCTAGAGCTATATTGTATTCACTCATCATCTAGTCATACTATTTCTTTCTCACATACCTTCTTTCTTTTATAGAGTTGTAATTATATTTTACTGAGTGCACAGGAAGTATATGTAAATACTCAAACAGGCTATAACCTGTAATGAATGCACCTTAAAATTTCTAATAGTCAAGCAATATTATTTTGCCAATAGAGAGACCTCACAAACCATGGAACTAGATAGTGGCTTTTATAAAGATAAAAGTGGCATTTTATTTTTCAAAATTTTTTAGTCCCATCTCTTCCACTTTTATTAATAATTTACTATTTAATGTCATTTTCTCTCTATAATTATCTATTTTAGCCAATTTTGGTTTAAAATATTTTTACCATTTAGCATTTTCATTTTTTATTACTCTTTTTGTTTTTACATGTTAAGAATAGAAACTAGTCACTATAATATAGCTGCAATTATGGGACTTTGAATTTAAAATATACTAAGCCAAATAGAATACTCATGAAAGAATAATAATACATATTTTCAGGCATACTGATCTATATAAATGAGGATAATCATATGCCCTGAGTCATATAAATAATGATTATCAAATATGTAACTGCACTATCAGAATTAAAGGACCTAATAATTACTATTGATTAAAATTTCCTGATTGGACTTTTTATATGTTTCTTTATGATATTTTGTAAATAGTTAAGTTGTCTTCAAAAATTTTATAGACTGCATAGATAAATACATCGTTATACAGAGAAATTTAATAATAATAATAATAATAATAATAATAATAATAATAATAATAATAATAATAATAATAATAATAATAATAATAATAATAATAATACTAGAGTCACCAGAGGTCGCCTGGAGTTAAGGATATACAAAGTTTTAAAGAAAAGGGGAAGAGAATAATGGTTATAGGGGATATGAATGGACATATTGAAGAAATTGATGATAATAGATAATAAAAATGGAGAGCTTTTGAAGAATTTTTGTCAGAAAGTGAATGTGAGTATTGGAAATTTATTAAATATTTATGAGGGACAATACACATGGTCCAGAAATAATATATTTCACACAATAGATTATGTATTGGTAGAGAAAGAGGGAATAAATAAAATATGGAAAATTAAGGTATTTGATAATGAAGAAAAAGTATGCACTAGTGATCATAATTTCATTATAATTGAAATGGTTAGTAATGTGATGGAGAATAGAAATAAAAGTAGAAATAATAGTGAAAGATGTGGATGGAGAGTGAATGATAAGAATAAGTTGGAAGAGTATAAAATACAAGTTGAAGAAATAATGGAAGAGTGGGTTGGGGATGAATATAAGGATTGGTGTAAGGAAGTAGAAAAAGTTGCAAATAGGGTTTTAGATGAGAATATTGAAAAGAATAAAAGTAATAAAAAAATTAAAATTAGTAAAAGTGTAAAAGAAAGGAAAAAAGCATGTAGAGAATATAAGTGTGCTATTAAGAATAAGGAAAGTGAAAAAGATATTAATGTTAAATGGGAAAAGTACTTAGAAAAGAAGAAGTTGGCTAAAATAGATATTTATAGAGAGAGAATGAAATTGAATAGTAAATTGTTGGAGGATATTAATAAAAGTGGAAGAGATGGAAGTAAAAAATTTTGGAATTATATTAAAAGGAGAAATGTAGGGGGGAGAGAGTTAGTATTACTAGATGATGAGGGAACTGAGTGTAGTTCTAGAGAAGATTTAGAGAGAATCTTAAATAATTATGTAATGAATATAGAAAAGATGTTAGATGTGAATGATAGAATGTTAGAAAATATGAAAGAATATAGTAATGGGAATATTAGCTTTTCAGAAAATGAACTAAATGAGGTAGAGAAGAAATTGAAAAGTGGGAAAGCAAGAGGTTTAGATGGATGGGCAGCAGAGATGGTTATGAATTTAGGATATAGGGCAAAAGTAAAGTTATTATCCTGTTTTAATAAAATGGCACAGAATAGAGTTTTCCCAAGTAGTTGGAGTAATACAAGAGTAAGGTTATTATTTAAAGGAAAGGATAAGGATCATAGAAGTTGAATAATTATAGACCGATAGCGGTAACATCAGTTTTATATAAAGTTTTCTTGTATATGGTGGCTAGTAAAGTTGTAAAATGGATGGAAGAGAATAATGTAGTGGGTGAAATGCAAGGAGGTTTTAGATTAGATAGGTGTATAGGAGATAGTTTATTTGTAGTTACACAACTTATGGATATGAGTAGGAATGCAGGTAAACAGTTATATATAAGTTTTATAGATATAGAGAAGTCATATGATAGAGTAAATAGAAATAGATTATGGATAAGTTTAGCAAATTTGGGAATGGATGAAGCTTTAATAGATATTATTAAGAAATTATATGAAAATAATTATTATATATATCAATTAGAGAATATAGAATCAATTAAAGTTAAAAATGGTGTGGGACTAAGGCAAGGATGCCCTATGTCACCTATTTTGTTTGTGTTGTATTTGAGTGAAATGGAAAGAGCAATAGAAAGATTAGGAAGAAGGATAGAGATACCGTTAATAGGTAGTAAGGGAGTATATATTTTGTCAGGTCTTTTTTTTTGCGGATGATATATTTTTGTGTGCAGAAAAAAGAGAAGATATGGAAGTTATGTTGAGGACATGTGCAAGGGTGGGTAAAGAGATGGGGATTAAATTTAGTGAAGAAAAATCAAATATAATGATGGTTAATACTGAGGAAAGAGAAGATGTAGAATTTTTATTGGGAGATATTAAGTTAAGTGTGGTGAATAGATATAGTTATTTGGGAATTATTTTAAGTAATCAGAAAAATTATTTGGATGAATGGGAGAAAAAATTGATAAATGAAGCAAAGAAAAGAAAGGGATTGATAAAGAAATTAACAGTATTTCCATATAATAAATATGATGTAGCTAGAATTATATGGAAAGGAGTTGCAGTAGCAGGGTTAACATATGGTAATGATGCATTATATGTTAGTAAAAAGATATTAGATTATTTAGAAAAAGCTCAAAGGGAAGTAGGAAGACATGCATTGGATGCAGAAGTATGGACAGCAAGGGAGGCAATTCAAGGAGAAATGGGATGGTCAAGTTTTCATATGAGAGATGCAAAAAGTAAAATGAAAATGTTTGGTAGATTGCAGTTTATGGATAATAAAAGAATAGCTAAAATAGTATTTAATTGGGTTATGAGTAAAGGGCAGGTAACAAGATGGGTGAGAAAGGTAATGCGGTATGCAAAAGATTTGGATAAAGAATTTATATCAGTATATTTGTACAAAAGATGGGATGATTGTGTTAAGAGGATTATTGAGTGTTATAGTAGTAAGGAATGGGATAAAAGAATAAATTTATTAATAAAGACTAGGGAGTTAGAGAGATGGAGAAATAGTATGGAGAGTAAAAAGAGTTTAAATATATATAGAAATAAACAGAATATTAGGTGTGAGTTAATATATGATAATAGTAAGGAAAGTAGTTTATTGTTTAAGGCTCGAACGGGATCTTTAGCTACAAAAGAATATACATGTAAATGGAAAAATATGGGTGATTTATTTTGTAAATTATGTAAGGAAGGAATTGAAAATATTAGGCATTTGTTAATTGAATGTAAATGTTTGAAAACAGAAAGGGTACATATAATGAAGTTGTGGAAAAATAAATATGAAAAGAGTGATTATACAGAAAGTGAATTATTGGTTTTTATGCTGGGTTTGGGAAAAGATAAGGGGGATTTAGATATAAAGGTTATAGAGTTGACAAAAATTATGTTGTGGAAATGGCATATAGCAGATTAGGGGTAAATTTAGAGTGGGGAATGTAAAAGAAAGTGGCTAACAAGTTTATCTGGGCATAATTGCTGAGATATTCTTGACTTCGTTTAAGGAGAAGCCATAATACATCACATCACACCACATCACATCACATCGTGCTAAAAAAACAGTGGATTACTAACAATCTATAATTCAAAATAGGTAAAAAAAATTTTGCCATTAATTATAGAAAGAACTTCAGTCATCTGAACTGCAAAAAAATATAATAATCCCTCAGGATTATATTAAAAATGGACACTGAAAGTCAGCATCCAGCCAAGATGTCCATCAATATAGGCACTGTCAAAAATTCCTATGCTCAAGTAGCAAAGCAATCTTCTGTAGAAGGGAAAAAAATGAATCACAGACAGTTAGCACTTGAGAGTGCAACAAACACCCAGATTCCATCGATCAACCAATGGAGATATTTTGAAATTCAATTTTTCACCTAAAACAATGGATACTGATACTATCAAGACACAAGAAGCTTGGACCAATGACGGCCTGAAAAATATTACGGAAGTTTTCAACCAGACCATATCTAAACATCTGTTTAATTCATTCAAACATTTTTTTATGGACCATTCAATTGTAATAGCAATAACAGATAATAATTGTTCACTCTATAGATTCCCTAAAGATCTATTATTTGAAGTCATTAATAAAAAAAATCTATGGAATTTGATCGTACGCATTGCAGATCATCCAAATCCACACTATATAGCAATTGAATTTGACAACAAGAAAAATAAAGAAAATTTCAAAAAAGAAGTTAAAACCTTGAATCAATATGCCTTAATCATAGTTAACCTGAATAGAAAAAAATCATATTACAGGCCTCTTAAAAAATGCACACTTTGGTTATTCCAGTGCAGATTTTGTTAAACTAATGGAGCCATTTGGAGAGGTGATAAATTTTCAGCCCACTTACATTAAAAACACACCAGTACCTATATTCAGTAACAGTTTTACATATAGAGTGAAATTGTGAGAAAATATAATTCCTGAAAATATCTCTACGCAAATAACAGATCAAGAGGCAACATTATTTTTAATTATAAATGGACTCAAGCCACAATACTTTCAATGTAAAGAATGTGGTCACTTAATCAGCTACTGCCCTAAGACATACTGTACTGAATGCAATGTGAGAGCATTCCCCACTCACCAATGTCCAAAAGAAATTAACACTTGTCAACAAGCCAAATTGATACCTGAAGAATTTCTTGTCCCAAAGCATATATCAGAAGAGAATAAAAAAATAGTAATAGCGATAGTGAAATAATAACTCCACAATCAATTGAGCTTGAAAATGATATAATAAATCCCGTGGCTGTTATTATAAACCCATTCCCCCTTAACAAAACATCTCCGGACATAATGGAGACTATTGCTATCTCTCCAGCTGAGGTAGTACCTGCCACTTCTCAATTTAGAAGAAAACCAGGCCACCCTCCAAACAAAATTAAAAAAGTAAAGAATTTGGAATATGAAAGTAGCGATGGTAAAATGCCTCCTGCAGCATATGAAACCAAAAAAGCTAAAACTGCTCAATATCAGAAAAATTCTGATGACGTATCACTATCAACAGAAGAAGATAATCCCATGAAACAGGTAAATGATAATTATATCAATTCTGATAATACTATATACAAAGAAACAATAGCAATAAAACAAGTGAGACCAGGTGCTAAAATTAAAAATCCAGTACATAATCATATACACCTGGATCTCATTTTATGCGATAGATAGGTCCCTAAGAAAACACACGCCAATGAAATCGTGCAAAAATAGACGTAACTTACATTAAAAAAGAGGGGGATGCAGTCTGTGATTTTTCAAAATTCGCATAAAAGCAAAGCACAATGTAAAATTACTTTAAAATTCACGCAAAAAAAAAATAATAATAAGGAAATAAAATAAGACTAATAAAAAATTTCAAATTTGAAAAAAATTGATACAAGACAAACTTTTTTTAACTATAATATTTAATTTTATTCAAAATAATATATTTTTATGCATAATTTACAGTACAGTAATTTACATTTTTTTATTCATGTTTTAATTATTATCGCTATTTGCCGGAATACACGTTCATTTGCAAACTGGTAAAAAATCAGATTCTCACAAGAGAAAATACAACTAGCACCAAGTTCACTCTCATGTTGTGTTAATGGTTTTCTGTTGACAATGTAATTAGTAATTAATCTTTGAGATGATGATTTTATTAATTGTTTATAAACTTAGACTTATGATAATAAAAAGACATTTATTCACCACTGCTGGGAAAAATTTAATTAAAACTAACAACTAAAAATTAAATTCTTATTTTTGTCTTTAATTTTCAATTCCATTTAAAAATCAAATTTCATTTCACTGCTATTACTCATCTTTTAAAAATAAACTTGCAGACACTAAATGATTAATAATTGATTACGTTCTTTTTAAAAAGCAAAAACAGAATGTGATTTAAAATGCAAAATTAACACGCACAATGTTTGAACAAATTTACATTATAATCTTGTAAAATTTAATGTGTGTAAACATAAAATGTGGAAATCATGATTTTAATTTCATTAGTGCATAAAATCTTACTATTATAAAGCACTGAAAATATTGAAATTACTAAGATGAAAGTCGAATTCCAATAATGTGCTATTACTTTCAATATAATGTAAGTGTGCAAAATTTATTATTTCAAATAATAGAGCATTATCGGAGTTCGACTTCTGGTGAAACATAAATCGCATAACTTCAAAATCGTATTAAATAAGTCCGCGTAAAAAGAGACCCAGGTGTATAGTAAAATTGTCTTTTTTAATTTGTCAATATGAGTTTTTGCTCGCATTTATTATTGATTATTTTTTTATATACAATTAAAAACTGATATAGACTTGTATAATATATAGAATAAACACACACTAAATGAAACTTAATATAGGAGTTTTTAATGTCAGAGGGTTAAACTCTCTTGAAAAAATTGATCTTCTTACTAAATGGTATGACTTTGTTAAACCACACATACTCGGTGTTATAGAAACAAAAATTTACAGTGGATCACAAATTAATCCATCAAACAAACTAAATAGCAAAGGATTTATGGCTTTTTCAAATACATCTGACACACCATCAGCAGGAACAGGAATCATCATCGACAAAAACTGCCCATTCAACTCTTTTAAAATATTATATATTGACGTGCACATACTAATAATCACTTTTCACCACAAAGCTATAACACTAAACATTGCAATTGTATATATCCCTCCAGGCCCCATCATTATAAATAGATTAATCCTAATTCTGAACTCCAAATTTGTGAACACAGCACATCCAGTATTACTTATAGAAAACTTTAACATGTCATATGAAAAATTTACCAATAAATGGCTTCATCATCTATCATTTCACATGATGAGTGGGAGAGGATTTCTGCCAGAGAGAGCTGTATCATTTAATAATGGAAGATTTTCATCATTGATTGATCTAGTCTTCTATTCCCCATCATTGCATAACATGATCATGCTGCAGTCATAGTATCTCTGGAACTTAATTTCAATATCAGATCAACAATAATTACTGGAAGAACCATCAGAGTTCTTCTTCCATCATGCACTCCAGAATTACTTTTCTCAGAAATATATATCTATTTGCATAAGATAAAAAGTATACAAATGGACCCAGTTCAAGCATGGCACGCATTTGTCAATATATTATCATTTAATATTAACATCTTACCAAAACCATACCATCCCCAACTAAACTTTTAAAACTTATGGATGACACTTATAAAAAAACTATTACAACATCACAATCTAACTATGATCGCTCCAGATTAGTAGCATTAAAAAAAACATATCAATCAATATCAGAACAGCTTAAAGAATATATTGCCACACAAAAAAGAGAAGTATACTTAAACAAGCCTCACATTTTAACCAGAAATTACATCAGATGGGCATTAGGTCACCCCTCTCCAGTTCAAGTACCATCAGCCATAAAAATACAATCACATACTGTTCGTGGAGATTTCATGTTGGAGCAATTATTTTCATTTTTTAAAGATAAATTTCAAAAAAATCCTCCTTTAGATCCATCACAACTTTTATACAGTAGACCAGAAAAAGAAATTCAATTTGCTTCTAATGATTTTGTACAAAAAATAAAGTCAACACCAGATTCATGCCATCCTGGAATAGATGGGATTCCCAAGTTCGTATATTCTCATCTTAATAAAATTACAGCTCAGTATATGTCTAACCTTACAAATTTTTTAACTAAAGACATATATAGAATACCAGGTCTTTATCAAATATCGCTTGTACCATTTATGAAAAAAAAAAGAAATGGTTTCATCAATAACAAACTTACGTCCAATTTCAATGTCCTCCCTTGGAATAAAAATTATAGAATCAGTAATTAAAGACAAAATAGAAGCATATATTATACCGAAACTTTCAAAAATGCAATTTGCTAAAAAGGAATCTTCAACTGGACAGGCAGCTTTTCTGTTCAAATCAACTATAGAAACAATAAGAAACAACAAAAAATACAGTCCTATAGTTGTTCAACTAGACATAGAAGCAGCGTTTGACACAATACCAATAAATACACTACTGAAAACTCTAGAACAATACACAGTACCAAAAGCCTACCTAAATCTACTTGCTAACCTATTAATAAACCGTGAAATATACATTACTCTAAATGGAAAAACTTCACCACCAATAGTACCTCATCAATCCATCCCACAAGAATCCCCTCTTAGTGCCTTGTTATTTACTGCCTACATAAATCACCTCATTAAAATCATAAAAAATGAATTACCTGGAATTTATGTACCCTACTTAAATACTAACATCTCATGTATAGCTTACATGGATGATCTTGCAATTTTTTTGACATCTCAAAAACACATTCCTAAACTTCTAAAGATACTTTTCAATTATACAAATGAATATAAATTAACATTTAACATGGAGAAATCTTGTGCCTGGCAAATTTTCACTGGCAGCAGTATAACAAAACATTTTAAAGGTAAACCTAATCCATTTCTTGGTTTCAATTTCTATCTGCATCATTCACCAATGAGACTATTTATACAAAAAAATCTTGTAAATAAAGTAGAAAGTATAGTCAATTCACTAACAAAAGCCTACCTTTTACTGTACACAAAGATAGCACTTTTTAATATGTTAATCATGACAAAAATCACTTACTATACTCTAACAATACTTTATATTAAGGCATTCACTAATAAAATAGACTCACTTTATAGAAAACTCTTGTGGGGAAAAAAAGTAATTGCAATATCAGTAAAATGGCTAAGAAATTCACTCTCACAAAATGGTCTGGAACTTCATTCAATTTACACTTCAGAATTCAAAAATGCTAAACATAATCTCTGCATGTGCACAAAAATTCCCATAACTACAAATAACCTGTAAAATTACCCCCACAGATAAACCACCTCCTTTACAAGGATTCCTGAAGACACTACTTGCACCATTACTATCTATAAAAAACTTGAATTTTAATCCACCTCAAAATAAATTTAAGTACTGGAAAATATATTTGCTTTTACACCCATCACAAATTGATGAAAAAACTGTATTTAATATCACCAATAGACAACTATGCCATAATTTTAAATTCTTGTCACTTGAACCAAAATATTTTGATTTTCTTCTTAAAATTAACCTTGACTTCTTTCCCACACAGCATTTTTTGAAATATAGAAGGAACTGTCAAAATGTAGACAATTTATGTAACCTCTTCCACAGAGACTCAGAAACACAGGATCATATTTTTTTCTCATGTCTAGGACTAAATAGCATCCATTCAATAATAAATACATTATTCAAAAATAAAAGAATAAATATGGAATGCCTATTTGCCTCATTCATGAAAGGAGTTTTTGCTGAAATAAGAATCAGTGTATTCATTCTCTATGCTTTATGGTGTACAAGGTGTAAATTCATGTACAATAATAATCCAAGAAGGCACCCAAACACATTCAAAAATAAACTGGATAGTATATGTGAAAGAGATAAGAGAATAACAAATCACACAACATTTATTGACACCTGGTCTCTATTGCAGTTACCATCAAACTTATAAAAAATAGGAAGTCACAAAAGATTTAGAAATGTCAAATGAAAAAGTTACAACTTGCCACCATTGAAAAAACATTATATGATAGTGAACTTTTATACCTCTGCCAGCTTTACAAACAATTGACTGTCTGTATAATAATCAAGGATAATGTGTAAAAAAATTGTGTAACCTTTTTAAGTTATTGAATAAAGTCCTTTGAAAGATGATAATAATAATAATAATAATAATAATAATAATAATAATAATAATAATAATAATAATAATAATAATAATAATAATAATAATAATAATAATAATAATAATAATAATAATAATAATAATAATAATAATAATAATAATAATAATAATAATAATAATAATAATAATAATAATAATAATAATAATAATAATAATAATAATAATAATAATAATAATAATAATAATAATAATAATAATAATAATAATAATAATGTTTGTTTGATTATGGGGTACCCATCCATAAATAAAGTTCCCATGGTGCTGGAATTGGAAAATAACCTTACAGCAGGATTTAACATGATTGCACCTATATATAACTATTTCAAAACAAAGCTAACTAAGCATGCACAATTCACACCCACAGAAGATTATTCTGGAACAACTGAAGATGAGATGCCATTTAAAATTGAGGATTTTAAGGTAGTGTTAGAATCAACTCCACCCACATGTCATCTAGAACCTCAAGGCATTCCACAGTTTGTACTTGCACATCTTAGCCAAATTACAAATACATATCTGTGTCAATTGGCAAATCAAATATCACAAAAAATTTATAGCATACAGGGATTATACAAGATATCAATGGTACCATTTATGAAAAATCAAGACCCTATTACCAACATCACCAGCTTGAGACCTATCTCAATGGAGCCTTTAGGAATTAAACTGCTAGAAAAAGTAATAAAGATAAAAATTGAATCTTTTATACTGACAAAAATATCACAACATCAGTATGCAAAGAAAGGCTCGTCCACAGGTCAGGCAGCACTAATATTTAAAACTCTAATTAACTCAGTAATTAAGAAGTAGAAATATGCTCCAATTGCAGTACAACTAGATTTTGAAAGTGCTTTCGACTCTGTACCAATAAAAATCTTACTAAACCAACTAAAGGAAACATAAATACCATGATCAATATTATATGCAATGACCAATCTACTTTTAAACAGAGAAGTACATATCACACTTAACAGAAGAATGTCATCATCATTCTATCCCACTCAATCAATACCACAAGTGTCACCACTGAGTACACTACTGTTCACATTCTACATAAACCCCTTATTGGAAGAAATTGAAAACAAAATACAGAGAGTGTTAATACCAAATACCAAAAGATACATTCGTTGTATAGCTTATATGGACGATATCACAATATTCTTAACATCAAAAAAGCAACTACAAGCACTACAAAACATCATAGAAGAATATACAAAAAAAATCAAACTTAAAATCAATATCAATAAGTTAGCTGCTTGGACAATTTTTACAGGGAAAGTACACAAACAAATTTATCAAGGAAAGCCCAGCAGTTTTCTAGTTTTTCCATTCTATCTAGGAATGAATCAAATGAGAACAATAATACAAAACAAACTCAAAGTGGATGCAGAAAGAATCACAGAATCATTATCCAGATCTTATCTATCAATATATGCAAAAATATTATTATCCAATCAACTCATAATGTCAAAAATAAGCTACTATTTACCAATAATCAGTTTCACAAAACCATTTATAGCTTCAATTAATTCATTTTCTAGCAAACTACTACGGAACAAGAAAGTAGTTGCCATTTCAATAAAGCAACTTAACCAACCAACAAAATGAAATGGTCTGGAACTTCACTCAATATCAGTGTTTCAGACACAAAAACAATAAATCTGCTAATAGCCATAGTCAAAAGGTTTCCATATATTGAACCAATATTGGACATCACACCCACAGATCGCCCACCACCTACAAACAATTATATCTTTACATTGCTTGAAAATATTGAGAGCATCAAAAACAAAGTAATTCTGAAAAGTCCAATAAAATATACATATTGGCAAATACATGATTTCCTAACACAAAACCAATCTGAGAATAACCAAGTATCTGTATTAGGAATTGATAATAGGCAATTACTTCAAAAATTTAGGAAATGGTACCAGGAACCAAAATTTTATGATTTCATAATTAAATCAATTTGAAAGCACTACCTACAAGTCATTTTATAAGATACAGAAGATTCTATATAAATATAGATCCCTTGTGTATGCTGTGTCACAGAGATGAGGAAACACAGAACCATTTCATACATCATTGTTCAGGACTTGAAAAAGTAAGACAGATGATGGTTGGAAGAAATAGGAAAAATGGAACCACAATAGATGAGATTCTACAAACATTCAAAAATAATGGAATACCCACCATAAGGGCAGCCACTTTCAGCCTATATGCATTCTGGTGTACCAGATGCACTTTTACACTGGGCAACAACACAAGAAGGCACCATAACACCTATAGGAACAAATTGCAAAAAATAAAAGAAAGAGACAGCATTATTGCACCACCTGATATCAATGTGGTCTCTTTTTAAAATTCAGGCCACTTTATAATAAAAGATATAATAGAAAAGGACAAAGGCAAACATTAAATTCAGTGTTGCAAGAACATGAAAAAATTACTGAAACCATGATCATTGATTTATATTGCACATAAACTTGGGCAATAAATATTTCATAAAGTGTGGAAAAATCTAAAACATTGTGAAAGCCACGATCTAAGTTCTAAAACATCAATTTTTAAGTGCAAAGAGACTCTAATCACACATACAGACTGTAATGTAATAACTGTGTAAACCTATGTATAACACTATGTATAATCAACAGCCAATGTAACCACTTGTTTTTGAATAAAGTTACCTTTAAAACATAATAATAATAATAATAATAATAATAATAATAATAATAATAATAATAATAATAATAATAATAATAATAATAATAATAATAATAATAATAATAATAATAATAATAATAATAATAATAATAATAATAATAATAATAATAATAATAATAATAATAATAATAATTCAATTCTTTATTTATTTAATGTACATATCAACAGCATTTAGCCAATTATAGATTGCACAGTAATGTAATTATTAGATACATATCTAAATAACCATTAAAAAATAATAATAATAAAAAAAAAATAATACCAATAAAATAGAAAAACAATAAAATGCACAAATAAATAAAAAGGCAATATATCAAATGAAATCAAGGATAATATTTTTTTATGAGGACTTTAGTGAATTGTTTAAAATCCAAATTAAAAACATCATCATTACCAAAATCTTTGTTATAAGTTCTAGGTAAACGAAATAAAGAGGAAAATCTTAATACATCAAATTTACAAATTTTCAATTCAAAAACATTGTGAGTATGAGTGTTATAATTCTGTATCTTAATATCTAAGTTAGAAAGCAAATTAGATACAGAAATATTCTGGGAGATGAATTTATGAAAAAGTTTGAGATCTCTTGGTTTTCGTCTCAGCAGTAAATCAACATAGTGTTTACTACCTAAACTATTTAATTTTGCAAAATTGTCAAAAACAGACTGAATTCTTATGATATCTGTCCTATTATGAGGATTCCATATAATTGAACCATACTCCAATATGGAAAGAACTAAAGATATAAAAAGTTTAATCTTTGTAAATTTATTAAATGCTTTTCCATATCTGTAAATAGCTCCTACAATTTTAAAAGATTTATTCACCATAAAATTAATGTGATTATGAAAAGATCCATTATTAAAAAATATTATTCTTAGATCTCTTTGATGATCATTTGTAATAATTTTAGAGTCCCCAATATAGTAGACCTTAAGACTTCAGATTTTCTAGAGTAAGAGACGATGGTGCACTTATCCATATTTATATTTATATAATTATATTCACACCAATTCAAGAAATTATATCACTTTGAGGTAAAAAAACAGTCATTAATAGAATAAATATGCCTAAAAATTTTGCAATCATCTGCATAATATGGAAAATGTGAAAATTTAATGCATGTTTTTAGGTCATCAATGTATATATTAAATAATAAAGATGCAAGAACACTGCCTTGAGGCACCCCAGTAAAGCAATAATATGGTAATGACAATTTACTATTAAACCTCACACAAGACATTCTATCCCTAAGAAAAGAGTCAAACGAATTAATTAATAATTTAGAAAAACCTAACCTACAAAGCTTCTGAAGAAGAATTTTATGATTAACTCTATCAAAAGCCTTGGACATATCAAAATAAACAACATCTAGCTTAGATTGATTCTCAATTGAATTTGAAATGTGATCAAAAATAGTTAGCAAATTTGTTTCAATGGACCTATTAGGCAAAAATCAATAATAATAATAATAATAATAATAATAATAATAATAATAATAATAATAATAATAATAATAATAATAATAATAATAATAATAATAATAATAATAATAATAATAATAATAATAATAATAATAATAATAATAATAATAATAATAATAATAATAATAATAATAATAATAATAATAATAATAATAATAATAATAATAATAATAATAATAATAATAATAATAATAATAATAATAATAATAATAATAATAATAATAATAATAATAATAATAATAATAATAATAATAATAATAATAATAATAATAATAATAATAATAATAATAATAATAATAATAATAATAATAATAATAATAATAATAATAATAATAATAATAATAATAATAATAATAATAATAATAATAATAAAGTAACATTTAAAAAAAAATATTAATAGAATTTGTATCAATTATGTGAAAATTTTTTTAATATATATATAATATCAATTAGATTTCAATTAAATTTTTTTTTATATATATATTCAACCTTTACAGGACACATTTGTCAAGTGTTATAGTAAAAAGCTATCAAGTGCCTTAGATCAAATGTCTATTTTCCCCACAAAATACAGCAATTATTTTACATTATTAATAGTAAATTAAAGGATTCATTAGATTTTTAAATGATAAATAATGACATTAAGGACTTTAAATATGAAGTTTTTATTATTTATAGTGAAAAAATCAAAGATAGAGATGCAAAAAACTAATAATCCATTTATTTATAAACTAATATACATAATACTAAAACTGGACATAATAGTAAATATATTATTTCTAACAACATTAAATAAACAAGTTATTTAATTTTTTAGAACTATGAAACCAACAAAACATCACATAATCATCACTTCATATACTTACACGATATTATTAACAGTAACAAAAGTGCAAGCCTTAGTAATCAATGTACACACATCTTGCTGATGAAAACCACAAAATAGAAACTACTCACAGGATATTGGATGAGTAAGCACTAGATAGGGAATTTATGCACAAACATTCCTGCATCCATTGATTACTAAGGCTTGCATTGGGTTGCACTACTGTATAGAGAATTTGTTACTGTTAATAACTGTAGAAATATGAAACTTTACAAATTACCATTCAATGTTCTCATAAAACCTACATTTAAAAAAATAAATACTTGTCATCAACTACACATCGGCAAACATCTTACTTTTTTATATAGTAGACACTGACAGGAAAAAAAGAAAAAGATCACAAATCCATTCCACTTTCTTAATAAATAAATAAATAACATACATAACATATAAAACTACATAAAGATATCAAGTAGTTTTGACACAAATAAGGATTTCCTCAAAACCTCTCCTGGTGATCCTCATTTTTGATATTCATATTGACTTATTAAATAAAGTAATAAATATAAGATTTATCCATTCCATATTAAGCAATAATGTGAGAACAATAGCATATGGAAAGACTAATAATTTTCAAAACATTTCAATAAAAAAATATAAAGAATTTTATGCCACCTATCATTCATGAATGTTATAAAATATATTAGCTGTTTAATAATTTAAAAAAATGCCAAATACCATCGGAATATCAGAATATTTGAATAATGTTTATTGAAATAATGTTATATTTTTCAAAGTAAATAAGTCACTAAATACAATTTTAATAGATTAATCCAGAAAAAAAAGTAGAAACCTTTAATGCTTTATACAACAGTATTTAGTAATGGCAAATAAAAATCAATAGTCTACAGTACAAAAATATAAATATAGTGATATTCTACCAAATTATTTCAATTGTTACAGCTCAAATACTTCCAAACTATCAAAGACTTGATTTGACATGCTGAAAGCTTTACATAACATACTTTTATATTAGTGGCACACAGCCTAAATCTCTCAATACTAATAACCTATTATGCTTATTACGCAATAATGGTACCAAAAACATCATGTTACATATGATAGAAAATTCATAGAATTAATAATTTCAAATATCAGCAAAAATGAAAATTAATAAGTCCATTGAGCTGTTTTTTATATAAATTATAATAAGTAACTAAAAATATACATAATAGTTATATAATCTTAGACGTATAAATGTTCAGATATTTATAAAGAAAAGGTAGACTATGTTGTTTTAAAAAATTGGCTTTATTCATGCTGAACATGTTGTGATACATTGTGTATAACAAAAAAACTATGATTATGGTATACAATGTATTGAAAAAAACCCAAGGAAGGTGTCTTTCACATTTTTATCAGGCAGCAAATAGCACCACATATTACCAGCACTAAACAGAGATTATAAATGGTTCTCACCAAACAGTTGAATACTGGTTGGCTTCAGTTATTCTCCAAATACCCAAGATTCTTTGGAATAATCAATAAAGTCAGTAATCTGAATAATGAGGAATGTATTAAAGAAAAGTATTTTGTATCACTTCATGAATGCTTCCCACCTACATATTATGACAACTGATTGGAAACTATTAGACTAACTAATACATAAAACATCTTTCTTCAAGATTCATAGATGCTAATACTTTTTTGAGAATGACATTGATAATCTTGACTTTAATCATATTATTTCAACAGAATTTTACCTTTTAAAGCACATTACATGAACTTGTTTATTATTTTTTTTTTTTATGTTTTATTGATTATAAAGCATGGTTTGATTGTTGATTTGAAAATGAAGAAAAACTATCTGGTAATATATATGAAAGAGGTCTGCTTGATGTTATATGCAAGATGGAGTTTTGTGAGGATTCTGTTAGACAAAAGTATTTAAATAAAAAAAAAATGTCAAAAATTCTTATCAAAAATGATAATTATTAGTAAAATTTTAATGCTAGTAATTTGTGTGATTTATAGATTAGACATATTTAATGTATACATTGAATGGAGTAATTGATTATTTATTATATATATTGAAGTCAAGATTTTTCAAATTAAAAGATAAATTTACAAATGATTTTTGGGATACTCTGCATAGAAATCCTTAATAATAATTTCTAATGATTACACATTATTCAAAAAATTATAATTATACAAATGAGAGTAAAAAAAAAAAGAAGTTTTAAATGCGTTATACAATGTGTAGAGATATAGTATTAATGGAATTATATACACAAAATTTATACCCGCCCCCCAATGTTGAAAAACTCATAGTTTAGAAACTAATTTAGCAACCTACCATCTTTATGAACTTTTTAGATAAAACCTAAGCATTTTTTCAAGTAATTGTTTTAGTTAGAAGTTTGTAGTAAACCCAGATAGCTATTCAACTACTAATAGTGAAATGAAGGAATGCTGGAGAAACTTTATTCTTGTGCTGTTGTGGTTAAATATCTATATATATATATTTTGAATAAAATAAAAAATAATACAAAACGTTAAATGTTGATTGAGATAATTTACCTTTTTAATAGTATTCATATATATATATAGTTTACCATTACGATTCATTTAACTTATATCTGAATTTTATTGGTTGTTATGCATACACATTTCAATATGCAAATAAAAAAAATGTAGTAATTTTAATATTTTTTTCTTTCAAAAATTTAGATTCTCTTTAAAGTCTTAGATTGATGTTTTTTTTTTTTCATTAATAAAATAAATTGCTTGTTACTAAATATCGAACTACCTTACAAGATGTATATTATAATTATCATGAATATTAAATCTAATATTAGTATTAATTTAATTTTAAACATGCGTTATTTATTTTTATGTAAGCTTGAAGAGCCATGACTTTTATGTTTTGTTTGTTAGATGTCTATATTAATCAAATTTAGTAAATTCATATTTAAAAAAATTTTTTTAGAAGTAGTTATTATCAGCCATATTTATTATGTTTGAATAATTATGAACAAGAGGGAGCCATTAACTTGTATGATTATTATATTTAAATTTGGCAATAGAGTACTGTAATTTGTTCTCTCTCGGTCTTATCTCTACATTTGAAGTCAATAATGCTTATTAGCGGTTTTTTTTTCTTCGAGTATTTAAACGTTTTGCTGAACATAAATTTTTTTTTTGAAAATTTGAAATAAAAATTTATTTATAATAGTCAATATTTTTATTATTTTCTCTCACTTTATATATATATTCGCACACAGTATAAATGAATGAGTAATATTTACGTACTGAATATATATATAAACACAGATTATGAAAATATTACGTATATAAAGGTTTAAGTATTTTTATCTAATAACTAAATTGACTTCTACGAGTATATTATTCAGTTTAATAACTTAACTTATTGGAATAATATATTACTCGCTTACTTAAAAATAAAACAGTGAAAAAATTCAAAATTTGTATATTATGCAACTTGAATTTAGTTGAAAAGAAAAGTCATTGATTTATAACTCTATCATATGCTGTATTCTTTAAAGAATGAATTAAAAAAATATTATTTTTCTTTCCTTTATACATAAATTAAGTAACTTTCTGATCGCTTTATCTCATTGAAATTCTATTTCCAACAGTAGTTTGTTTATATATTCACATGTCATATTCCGCATACGTATAATATATTTTTATACATATATATATAATAAGGTATGTATAATATATTTGCACGATCACATATTCATAAATGCATTATTATATGCTTACAAACACACACACACACACACACACCTGAGCACTGTATTTACATTATAGAAATACACCTAAATATATTCTTCTCTCTCTTTTTTATTATAATGGGTTTGTTATAATAAACTTCAGATATAACGGATAATCAATGAAGAAAATATGTATTAAAGCAATTCATTAAATGTACATGTAATGTAAAATATAAATATTGGTATCATCAATATTTATCAGCAATTAACTTTTATTTTTTTTTAAAAAAAATCTCTTTTTTTATATACATGTAAACAATCTTTATCAAAGATAACAATCTAAATTACAGCAAACCAATATTTTATTTAAATGTCAGTAATAATTATTTATACATTTCAATTTTTAAAATATGATAATTCTTAAACCATTATATTAAATTTTTTTATCATTATTATTAAAATAAGTATATTCAATTATTAATATAATAGATAGAAATAAATTTAATGATAAATTGATGCAATACATAATTTTGATATTGCTAAAATTATTATATCAGTATATATATATATGCACAATTTCTATCTATCATAAAACAGTTAATCATTAAAAATTATTTTCTATTTTTAAAATATAATTTAAATATTTAATATTTACTCTTCCCTTCCAAATAGAATGATCATTAATTATATATAGATACTTAGCCTTTAATTCATTATTATAAGGGTTGACTGTATGTATATAATTTCGGATTTTATGTTATTATTGATAATATGATTTGCTAAAAAAATGGTATTTATATAAATAGATATAAATCTACATCTGAATATTGGTGTATTGCATTACAAAACCATTGTTTTATTCTGTTTATAGAACATATTTAAATCTTATTTAAGTAAACTGATTTCATTATATAAATCATTTCAATTTTTTAAGTAGTTCACTTTTTAAGTAATATATATTTTCTTTATTTTTATGATAATTAAAATTTAGCTTTTGTTTTACATGTTTTATTTATCATTACATTAGTCTTGATAATATCACTGAAATGCCAATGAAACCGTTGTAATGAAAGAAAACGCGATTTTGCCTTAATCGATTAGATTTTATTAATTAATTTGTTTTAATTATTTAAAAATATATTGTACTGATTTATAAATTATTAATTTTAAAATATCACTATAAGAAAATCCTATGTTTGGACTATACTTTTTGCTTTATATATATATATATATATATATATATAGGGCATGAATATATATATATATATATATATATATATATATCATTGTTATTCATGCCCTGTGTAATTTAGCACCATCCTAAAATGGCAGTTTCAAGAGCTTTATTCATAGATTATACTAATATGTTCCATGATCTCCCAAACAATAGAACATGATTATTAATATTAATTGTAATACTACTAATATTTCAGCATTTTCTTATTCCATAAGATAGACATTAACCAATTTGGTTAATAAATTATTAGCTGTTTTATTTATTTATTTATACTATTTATTCTTTTAATTGCAATTTAGAAAAAACATTAGCAAGTTACAAACAAAAATATGTGAATATTCTTTATACTTTTTCTGTACCTCAAATAAACTTTATTTCTCTTCCTAAGCTTGTTATTATTAAATCTATAATACAAATCTATGCTTAAAAATCTTTTAAATTGTTGTGTATATTATATGGATCATCTTTTACCTGACATAATGCTTGTCATGACTTTTCTATTATATGAACTCCATGTCCATTTACTGCAGTTCTTTTTACTAAATAATATATTTTAAAATTGATTCTAAAAGTTTTTTACTATACTCATTTCTTGTCCAAATTTTGTATTTTTTTGTAATATATAATCTTGTTCAACAACAATAATAATTTTATGAATCATATTTTTTAATGTTACTTTCAAGTCACTCCAGAACTGTTCTTTCTATACTCTTGTGTAAAATCATGTGCTTGAATTACTGGGATAATAAAAATTTAATCTAAATGTTGTTGCTATCATTTTTGTAATGATAAGCTCATGTACTATCATTGCATATTTTGATTTTTTACACCATAAAAATCTTGCTATAATTTATGCCTTGAATTATTTGTGGACAAATCAGAATTGTGGTATAACAATCATTTAACTTTTTAAAGCTTGTTCAATGTAATTTGTAAAATCCAAGAACACATTCCTTTTTTTTAAAAAAAAAATAAGACCAGTTTTTTAGCAGTCTGCAAGATATGACATTCTATATTATTATTGTTAGCATTTAATTTAACAGCTTAAATTATTTAATTCAATGATAACTTATAATCCAACTCTAACTGGTCAAGTGGAAACTGTGTTTTTTATATGATAAGCTAGCAGGCATAAGGTTCTTCATAAAAAAAATTTATTAATGTATTTTTATGATCAATCTAAGATCTAATCCACTTAATTTATCTTAGTAAGACTTTAATAGATACTCTAAAATAGAGAATAGATATTTTTTGCAAAATTTCTCTGTAGTATAAGGTTCTTCAGAAATTATTATTTTTATCTGTTATGGATAATGAGAGTTATTTTAAGATAATTAAATTGAATATTCTACTGTTGCAGTTTATAAATCTTCCAAATTCAAAATCATTGCATTTTTTGTATTCTTTCATACTACTTCCCCACATACAAACACTCTACCTTATATATACATCATCAAACATTATCAATCCACTGCAGGATGAAGGTCTTTCCAAGTTCAATCCACCTTCTCTGATCTTTAGTTTCTTTTCTCCACATCACCCCTGCACACTTTCTTATTTCATCCATCCATCTCACATGTAGTCTCTTTCTGGGTCTTTTACAATCTTTTGGAATTTAGTTTAGAATTTCAATTGTCCATCTATTATCATCTCTTCTAGAAATATGTCCATCCCAATTCCACTTCAGTCTTTTAATTTTTTCAATGCGGTCAGTAATACCTGTTTGTTTTCTTACCCATATATTGCATTTTCAATCTCTTCTTGTTACTCCCAACATGCTTTTCTCCATACTTCTTTGAGTGGTCTGAAGTCTCTGTATTGCTCTTCTATTAAGTTTCCAAGTCTCAGATTCATAAGTAAGAACTGGTAAAACACATTTAATATATATACATTATTAAAAGTCAGTCAATACGTAGACAATCCTAATATCAATAACAATCAACAATTTCAAACTGTTGTCAAGGCAACCTCCTTTTAACAATAAAGTTTAAAAATAAGTTTTAAGAAATACCACATAAAACGTTTTGACAAAATCAAAAATTTTTCCCATCAGAACAAAATGGAACAAGTTGTTGCAAATCATTAGAAATACCTTGGCAAAGATTTGCAATAACCTGACAATTTTTTAATTGGGAATACATTTGTTAAATTATATGTTTAAATGTTAAAAATTTAACAAAATTTTTCTGTGTATTTTTATAAATAATTTTCAATTATCATGTAATAAAGCAAAGCATCAATTAAAAACTAGAATTCTTAAATTACACCCTTTAGTAGTAATATTTGTTAGAAATAATTTAAATTAAAAGTGAATTTGATTTTTAGCTTATTGTCAAAATTTATATAAGAATCATATAACAGATAGTATTACTTTAAATATATAAAGATATTCTGTTTAAAATCCATAACTTTATTATAGAATATTATTTGATTGCGAAAATATTCAGGAAGTTGTTATGCTTTTAATTATCACACACAGTAGTATTGTCTGCACTATGATTCTTACATAAACTTGGATAATAGGCTAAAAACAATTTTATTTTTAGCTTGAAGTATTTTAAACAAATACTATTGATAAATGGTAAAATTTTCAGCTTGTAATTCTAGGTTTTAATTGATACACAGAGAAATATTATTAAATTTCTAATCATTTATATTTATACACTCGTGAAAATCTTCTATTAAAAAAACATATGTGTGTAATATTTAAAAATTATAATAATAATACAAAAACAGTAATATTATATAATTACTTAGATTATAATCATTATGAACTGAATTTAAGCAGTTGGAAAATAAATATCACAAGATTTTCCTGGAACTGTATATACCAGCATTAATAGATCGCCCAAATATATCTTTAAACTGATCTATAAGAATTGCCTCTTTATTTTTTCTCTTTGTATGGTGTTTTTTTTTTTACTTAATATTCTTGTGTGATCTGAATTGAAGTTTAATTTAAAGTTACAAAGTTTTTAGGGTAAAAAAAAATTGAATCAGTCTTAGATTGATTGTTTGTATGGTTATAGAGATATTATAATATATTATTTTATATATTTTTGTGTGTGTTTTTAGATTTTAACTATTAAATTTTATTCAAGATAGTGTACAACTATTATTATTATTATTATTATTTATATTGGTATATTGAATATTGTAGAATTTATTTCAGCTTTTTTGTTTATATATATATAAATTTTTAAAGTCACTGAAACAAACACTTTTAGAATTGCACCAATTTTTTGGATTATTGTTTTTTTTTTTTTAAAACGTCTCTCAAACCGCAATTGCAGTAAATAGTAATTTTAATAATTTTATAGAAATGAAAATATCTCAGATATTTCATTCTGATTTAGCCTTACATGCAACAATAGTTTAGAATGGCAAACAATTTAATAATTGTAAATAAAATAAAAGTTGTAAATAAATGGAAATTTTTCATGATTACTTGTGGATAAAAAGAGCAATATGATGACCATTATTAACCAATCAAAAAATAACAATATTGTAATTTTCAGTTCAAGATGTTTGTATAATTTAGGCAACATGCCCAAACTTATATATACACTACCTGTGAAGATAACAATAAATAACATAATGTACTTTTGAGATTCAGCAAAATGAGAATTAAAGTTTAAAAATATTTACTATAAAAATATCAACTTACTAAGCATGAAAACAATATTTTAAAATCGGATTTTGTTTTATGCTAACAAAAAAATAAATAATTTATATTTAATAAAGAGGTAAAGATCATATTGATTAAGGCAGTAATAAATACATATAGAATTAAACAATATAATGTAAAAATAGGTTGCTTTGAATTTTCATAGCATAATAATGAAATTTCATTACATTTATTACTTTCATAAGGTATCATAAGTCAAATAACTTTAAAATATTATTAATAAAAACATTAATGTTAGTTTTTTTGTCAGAAAGCTCATAAATAAAGTATTAAACAAAGCAGTGTAATTTATATAGAAGAGAAATAAAAAAGAGTTCATTATCTATTATAAACATATAAAAAGGTAAATATCATATTTATTACCATTATTTTAAGCTATTATTGGTCTACTACAGGATAAAATATTCTACAATTTTAATCCAGGTTTTCCAATTTATAGGTTCATTTCTCTACATCATTTGAATACACTTTTTTTATTTCATCTATTCATCTCTCATTTGATATCTTGTTTTTATTTCACACTTTTAAAATCCAATTTAAAACTTCAATGTCCCTTCTATTGCTAGATCTTTAAGTGACATAAGATGTGATATGTTGGACTATTTCCATCATTTATAAATGAATGTTGAATGTAATAAAAAATTTCTTTACGTTCAACATTCACTCATAAATGATGGAAATAGTCCAACATATCACATCTTATAATATACCATCATTACAAACCTTCAGACAAATACTTTAAGTGACATATCTAAAAACAGCTCATTTTCAATCTTTTAATTCTTTCAATGTTATCAGTAGCATTTATTTGCTCTCTCAATTAATGTATTTCTTTTTCAGTTTTTTTTTGTTAATCCCAATATTTATTTTGCTATAGTTTTATCTATATTGCTTTTTATTCAAGTTTCCAATCTATAAATAAATACTTGTAAAATACATTTATTAAAAATCTTTTTTTTCAAGCACTTAGGCATATTTTCTATTAGGTTATTTCCATCATTTTTCCTTATAATAAATAACATTTTACTCATGCTTCCAAAATTTATATTTTCATCACCTGTTGTTATTTTCATTTCATAACTTCACAAAGTATCAACATGTTTCACTTAATATGTGTTGGTTTTCTTCCAAATTTATTTAATCTTTCTTTGTTTAAAATGAATTAACATGTATAGATAACTAATTGTAAAATTATCATATATTTAAAGTTTAAATGTTTTATTTTTGAGCTTCAGAATCATCAATAGCATTAACTGATTATTATTTTATAGCCTACCAGCTATAATGTTCACAAAATATATACATGTTTGTATATATAATAGTACTACTTAAATATTAAAAAACTATCTTATTTTTTTGTTACTAACATATTTAAATGTAATAGATATCTAGTTAATAATAAACTAATGGCTTTTAAAAGTAGATACAACTTTATGTAAAAATTAGCTGAAAAATAATGACTACAGTGAGTTTGATGACTTTATAGATTTTTGGCAATGGCATGCCCAAAAGATATTTTCAATATTAATTTTGCCATAAAACTTAGCATATCAAAGTAACGTTTAATATTTCAAGTTTGCTTTCTTGCATTAAATAGTCTGCAACAATAGATTTTATAATCAATATCAGTTTTTAATTTGTTCAAAATATTTTTCGTCTTTATTATACTTTTTTAATCCCATTCTCCTAATTTATTGAATTTAAATACCTTATTTTTATTCTTTAAATATTTAAGTCTTGATCCTGAAAATGATTCCCTGTGTGTTCTTCTCATGATTGATTTTTATGCAAATCATTCTGAACAATATGAATTCTTATTAAGAATGTACCACGAATGGGAAAATCAATGTAATTTGTCACAGCTACCAAATTTTGTATTTTCAGTTGCATTGGCAACATATCATCTTTGCATTAAAAATGAAGAAGATTTATCAGAAGCCAATCAACTGCTTTAAAATGCTCTTATTATGTTTCATGGAATTTTGAAGCCATTATTAGACAAGTGTGCCATTCATCCTGATAAAGAAGTTGAATCCCATTCATTTTTTGGTGTTCAGTCTCAAATCAGCCAAACTCCAGCTCTCAATTTGTTAATCACACTTTACATTGGACAAAGTTATTCAATTTGGAAAAAACCAGAAGTATTACAGTGGTTGGAGAAAAATACAAGAGAAGTATTGAAAAGAATAGATCAGAATGCTTCTTTTGTTAATTACTGTAAAGAAAAGCGAGAGAGTCGATACAAGGGAACACGAAGAAATATTTACCATCATGTTGTATTATCAGAAATCAAATATGCTTCAGATTCTCTACCACCTGAGATGACTCATATTCCTGTAATGTCTTATGATCCTTTGCCTCCAACTGATGCAGTCCTAAGTTACACTCGGCCACCAAGAACTAGAACTCCAGAAAGTGATGGAAATATTTTATCAAGTTTTTTTAGATCTTTGTTACCAACATATAATCCAGAGAATTCTCAAGATATTAGAGATTTGCCTCAATATTTGAATGAAGATGGCACTGCAGCAGGTGGAAGTGCAACTAATGAGTTAAGATCTAGTGTAGGAACTCTTTTAGAAGCAATGAGATATCTTCTGAGCAACTTACAGCCACCACATATCCCTTGAGAAAATGAACAGCCCAATGAAGATGATAATGATGAACCATAATAAAATTATTTGAATAAAACTTGAAAAAAAAAAAAAACAATAGATTTTAATAGAATGTAAAAAATATAAAATTATTAAAACAAAGCATATTAGAAAAAAACTATTATTTGGGGTAAGAACAGAAGCTTTGGATAAAAAATTAAAAGGAAATAAAAATGAGCTAAGAATTTAAACTGGAGATGTGGTAATAAATAAAAGAACATAAATATTTATTTTTGGAAATCAGAATATTGAAATAGTAATAAGATAAGTTGCAGTAAAAGAAAAAGAAAAATAAAGATAAGAGGAGCAAAAGAAGTAGAGATTTCTTTTGTTTAGCTTTTACAATCAAAATGAAAAATATGATAAAAATATTGTAACTAATAAAACAGACTCTATTACAATGGGATAAGAAAAGAAAGAGGAATGTACTAATAAAATGATTTGATACTTGGTAGTTGAAAGAGATATTGGTATGAAAAAATATATAAATTTATAGTAGTATAAATTTTTTTAGATGGTTAAATTTTTAATCTGGATATTTAGGTACATGGATTTTTATGGAAAATTTTTTTTAACTTTGTTGAAGAAGTCACCTTTATATCGCATTATTGCAACAAGGTAAGTTTCATCAATTACAGATTCAATCCATTGCACCTTCAACCTGATGCCAATATATATATGTGTGACACAAGTGATTTTTATAACTCCACTGCTTAAATTTATTGATCTTAGTAACTAATATTATCATCTGATTATTGTTAATGTTGATTTACTACTGCTTTCACACTTGAAAATTTATTCTAACACTTCAATATTTTAAACTGCTTCAAATTTAACTTATAGTTCGGTTTTAAGAAATATTTTTTACAATTTTTATAATTTATAAATGAATAGAAAAAAAATAAAACAAAACATTATTGTAATTAGAGAATAATAGGAATAATTATATTACAAAATTTTAATTATTTATAGATTTGACATTTAAACTAATTTAAAAATTCCTTTTACCTTAAATAAAAGGCAATATATTAAAAACAAAAATTAAGGCAAATTGAAAGTTAAGTACTAACTTGTTTTCTTTTTTATTTACGTATATAATTAAGCTGATATCAACATATTTTCCATTAACATATAATAAATGATTTTGCTGACAGGAATTTTAATGTATTTAGCCATTACATAATGAATAGATAGCGCAGGATATTTCTTTATTTGTTTTAATTTATTATGCGATTATAGAAATTCCAATTATATATACATACATACACACATATATTCACAAAGAATCGTTATAAAACAATTTGTAAAATAAAATAGATTCAAGCACTTCATGTAATTATTTTTTAAAGATTATTAATAATAAAAGATACAATCTGGAAAAATATTCTGCATATAATAACTTCAAACAGATTATAAATTAGATCAGGAGATGCCTAAAGTTCAAGTAATACGTATTGTGCAAGATATCTAACCGAGTAAATAGTTAGGGGCATTATATTCCTGATTAATAATGTAAATCTGCATTAAAAGAAAGAGGACTTTGCTTAAGGTTCTGCTTCAAGGCTTTTAAAACTTACATTTTACTACCTAATTTTTTTTCTCAAGGCTATGTTTCAAAAGAATTAAAACAACGAATGCAAAAATGTCTTTAAATTTGGGACACACTGAGTTTGATTGGTTCATTATAAATAACCTCGCTTTAGTAATAGGCATTAATAATCGTTATCATTTTACACAAAATTTACAAAAAATAATATTTTGGGTATATTTTATCATATGTCTTAGACGATGACCATTATATATATGTGCAGACAAAATATGTATGTATATGATAATAAAGATAGTAAAATATTTAAGATGTACTATAATTATAAATTATATTTACTTTTTATACGCACATCATCGATCGTGGACATCGTACTGAAAGGCAAACGTCTTTCCAGCATTGTTTAGTAAATAGTTTATAAATACTGAAATAAATAAGTTTTACCACACACACATACACAAAAAGACATTCATTTATGGTTTTATAAATATTTCATTTAAAATTATTTAAAAATGGAAATATCATCTACTCATTCTATATTCACATTTCAATATCAACTTCAGTATTAAAATCTTTTTTCAGAGATACTGCTTTATATTTACATGTTAAACGTCTTCCAATAAGTTTAAAGTGAAATAATGATTTAACTTTAAATGAAATGTAAACTTTGCCTGAAAATATAACCATCCATCATTTTTTTGAAAGTTGTGTTTAATAAATGATATCGAAAGGATCTTTAAGAGTCCAAGAATTAATGGGTTACAATGTCTAATCAAAGTCTTGAGCCTAATATGGCTCAAATAATGATTCTTAAATATCTATAGTGCAGGATTTGTTTAATAAATGAACATTCTATTTTATACTGTAAATGATTGACTTTGTTACTCTCTTCAAGATGTTGACTGCACATATATTATTAATCTTAAAATTGATTTATAAATATAAATTATTAGTTTTATAAGTTTTATAATTGAAAGCAAAGGCAAATAATCACTAATGAAAATCAGGTGTTATTACTGAGTCATAGTTTTTTGATGTCTAGTTACATCATATGCTTTCTCAAAACAAATTTAATACACACACATACATAATAACAATTAATGTTTATTGTTGAGGAGTAATATTTAATTTAATTTTATATTACTATTCCTGTAACCTAATTTAAATACAATTTGTTTTCTTTTTTGATATGTGCTTAACGTTTATTGGTAAAAACATATGTAAATTTTTCAAAACCAATATATATATAAATGCCTTGCATAGTTTGATGTAGCAATAGAATGACCGACACAGAAGTTCAAGATCCATGGATTATGAGTCAGATCTATCAGTTTCAGAGTTTGGATTTCTCATGAGCTTCTTAGCAATAACTATTCAATTTTTAAATGTAAATGGTACCCAATGCACTGTATGGTTTATTGCAGTGGTAGAAAAGGAGACACTGAAGGTCAAGATACCATTAATTGCAGCTCCCACTATCAGTTCTATGGTCAAACTTCTTATAAATACTTGAGCAATAAAGTATTAAATTAATATTCATAGTAATTCTCAATAATAAATTTTAATTTAACCTAAAAAATACCCCAGATTATTTGTAATATCTATATTAATTATTAATACTATTTTTTATTAATTAATAATAAAATTATAATCATTGATTCTGAACTAAATTTTATCTAACAGATTAATGATGCTGAGTTTATAACCAAATTATAAACACATCTTGGATAAAATAATTGAAATAACTTTGATATTTTTTTTATTAATGTGATATAGGAATACAACTAGTATGAACATTTTGTAAAATAATATTGTATAACACTTGAGCAATATTATGAAGAAAATGCTCATGATAATTGAGAGAAGTAGATGGAGAATAAAAACTTTTAAATGTTATTCAAGATTGGTTTAATGTGTCTGAACCACTTTTAGATCGGGTAATTAAGAAATGTGTGGAAGATGTGTAGCATCATTTTAAAACTTTTCAAACAGTATTTGACCATATGAATTGCATAAAATAGAAAATTATTTTAAAAAAATGATAGTAAATCAAATTCCCAAAATGTTTAAATTCATGCTTGTAATAACTATATTAAGAAAATACCATGATAAGTAAAATAACTTAAATTTTTCTAGTTAGAGTGACATGTTTTATAATAAACAGAATACATTCTGACTGATACTTTTTGTGGGATTGATAAGCATAAATGATAATTAATCTGAGTACAAAATAGGTTTTAGTCTTTAATACAGATCAGCTTTTATTTCTGTATGTAATGCCCAATTCCCAAGTTATATTTTGTCTTTAGAAAGGGTGGTTTTAAAATAATGCCTTGGTAAAATATTTCTTATAAATCTCATAATGGTTTTGATAAAACTATTGATTTGTTAGACATGTTAATCTCTGCTGTGATTGACTACTACAGCTTTTGTGGATATATTTTTAATAGATCTTCATTTCTTTTTACAATTATTGTGAGCATGTTAATTTTTACCTTTCTAATATACCTATTATTTTTAAGATTGTCAATTTTGAAATAAGAGTTAAATAGTTTGGACAGTATTGTTTCAGTATAGTGAACACTAATGGCTTAACCATTTTAACTCATATATGTGCAAATTGTTTCCTCATTAATTTTTTAGTCACACTATATTATATCAGTAATATAGTATTCACCGGACAGGGCTTCTTGCCACGTAAAGATGAACTAGTACAATGTTACAGTGATGGATTCAAGATACTTTGGTACTGAAATATAACATGATTTTCAGAGTTCTAAAATATTCAATTAAATATATTTAATATAATTTAAAAACTTTATAATTTAAAATTATTAAAAAATTCTAACAAGAAGAGGTATGTATAATGCTCATTTCCAACTAAGCATACTGATATTAACTGAGTCTTTGTAAATTCCAGGACAGTAGGGGCTTGTTAAAAAACACTGATCGAAACATGTATTGAGTTAAATTAACTTAACAAATTTATTAATTGCTGTACATGCTTTCCGTTAAAATTTTAAGTTCTTATATGTTGGAAGATTAACATCATATTTTATTTTTTAAAAAATAAACTCTGCATATGTCCAAAGAATAAAAAAAATGTATTTTTTAATGATGTTTACATTTTTAATAATATTAAGCAAAAACAATATATATTTAAATCTAAAATTAAAAAAAAACAATTATTAATAGTATATTATAACTGATGAAAGATCATTTTTGCAGAACCATTATATTTGTTTGTTCTCCTTCCTGATTTTATGCATGATTACTTTGTATTCTTTAAGCTTTTTTTATTATTTATTTGTTTATTTTTTTCCCTCAAATTTTTTTTTTATACTCTTTATGTTTTTAGTTTTTGTTTTATTAAATATGTATAAGTCCTTTTTTTATTTTTTATTGAATATGAAATTGTTTTAATACGCAGATTTTTAAATATGCTTTATAATAAAATTTAATCTCGATGATATGTTAAAGTCGTTCTACTTTTTAAAAAATATCAATAAAGGTATAGACACTTATTTATATATCTGTAAGTATGCGCTCCCTATATCTGTCAGAATATCTCCGTTTTTTTGTTTTGGAGTTTTTCTTTCCAATATTTTTTCTATTAGTTTCCCTATATTATCATGTCTATTTTTTCCAGTACTGCCTCTTTTATGCCATTGTATTGGAATTTATTCTAAAAATCTGTTTCTCTTCGTATATATATATTGTACAAATTTTTTTAAATACTAATAACCCTTTATACCAAAAATTATAGATTTGAGACTAGACCCTTAATAGAAGAATAGTACAAAATACTTTAGCTCACAAAATGAAGTATGAATATATATAAGGAGAAATTAAAAAGAAATATATGGTGAGAAAAAGTCGATACTACTGGCATTATTGAAAAATCTATGAGGTTAAAATGAATTTGGCTAGGTATATCATTAAAAGAGATGTCAATATCACATATGATAAAAATGGATGAGATTTAAAAATGTGTACAAAATCATAGTCTTTGTATGGTAGCATTGTAGATATAGTGAACATCACTAAGCTATCTACATCATCCTTTGAAATAAAAAATACTAGATCTAGTGAATTGCATGATATGTGATCATGTGTATATAAAAGAGATATTTTAAAGAAGTTTTATTAGTTTTAGCAAGGAAAAAAATGAGGAAATAAACAGCAATAGACCCATAGAGATTAGCTCATTAAGTTTAAGAGTGTTTTGCTGAATAATTATATAAAAGTTTCTTGCAAAAGAAAGTGTAGTAGAAATTTGCAATATTTTACTGTGATGTACTTGAAATACTAAACCAGATTCTCACACAAGGATCAATAAAAATTAAATGGCTTACTTAGGAGCAATAGAAAAAAACAATAATTAAATTATTTGAATGTCTAAAATTGTAAAATTATTTGGAATAAATATGCTTTAATCAATATTATGGTTAAGTTTTGATTAAGACAAATATTCTGATTAAATAAAACATTTATATAATTTCTTTGCAATGTAAGACAATTTGTTATCAGATATCTTGATCTCATAGAAAATGTATATGAATATAAAATTATTTATCAAAGTGTATTTTTTTCTTAATTTGTCTTTGTTTTTAATTCACTACATAGTAATACTTTTAATATGTAGGTCATCAATCAAAAGACTATTTTATTTCTTGATGACTCACTAACATTTGTAGAAGCATATTTATTCCATTAGTTTTTGTTTCTGGAGATACTTTGGAGGCAGATGTTCATATTTCCTGTTGTGATATGATTATCATTTAGGGTCTATAAAATATAGAGATTGATAGAAGAAAAATAATAAAATTTTGAATTTTAATTATGTATCATGTCATTGATGAACATAAAGAGGTAGTCTTTGTTTTTGATTAATCAATGATATATCTTTTTCATGTATTCACTTAGGGATTAATGTAATTTGATACTAAGCAAAAAATGGTAAAATCATCTTTATTCATCAATATTATTATCAATACTCATGTAATGATGACTGAAATTTTATTCACCCAAATATTTGAAGTATGAATATGGTTTTAAAACTAATTAGATTAATTGAGTTTAAAAAAATTTAAACAAGTCATCCATATTTTAATAGAAAAGAATATCCCTCTAATATGAATATCAAAAAGACAGCAACTAATAGTCTTTAAAATATTTGAAAATATAGAATGTAATATAATATTTAGGGTATATGAGCACAGACTTTCAGATGACCCATCACCCTCCACTCTATCTAATAACACCGATACACTCAAGCACATATATGCTGAAAAGATAAATAATCACCAATATACATACTTCATGCTAAACCAGCAATCATCAGTTGGTCCAGATTATCATCTCCCACACATATATACTATAAGTGCTCAGATATATATTAAGATAGACAATCTTCATACTTTAATGGACATGCTCCAATCTACTACACACTCCAACTCTTCAACCATCCATCCAATTGAAAATCTGATGATGGAATCTGAGCACTTATAGTATATATGTGTGGGAGATGATAATCTGAACCAACTGATGATTGCTGGTTTAGCATGAAATAGTGGAAAGTGACGGGTCATCTAAAAGTCTGTGCTCATATACCCTATTTATTACATATATAGACACAGGTATAGACTAAGACTGTGTTTCAGTTATTAGAATGTAATATAGTAATTTATTTTTTTCAGTTTCAGAAAAAGAATCAGGAAAAATCCATATTTAGTGAAAATTTTAAGTAGAATATTCTATAACATATTTTGATTTAATAACTTTATTCTGATTAGTATCTTTCCAATGTCTTAATGTTAAAGCCATGTGAAATATGAATAATTTGCTTTTAGGTAACTGAGTGGGAGTCTTTTGATAAGTATCTTTCCAATGTCTTAATGTTAAGGCCACATGAAATATGAATAATTTGCTTTTAGGTAACTGAATGGCAGTCTTTTGATAAATTCAATCCTCCTCTACCATAAATTTGTTTTGATCATTTATACTACATAAAAGTCATTACATTGTTTAGAAATCCACAGGAAAAGTGAAAAAAAAGCACAGTGTTTTTACATTTATATTGTAAAATGAATGCAGGTAGTTTTTTGGGTTGAAAATAAATTAATTGTGAAGTTGATAAAAAATTATGCCTAACAAAGTTCTATAGACAGGTCTTTATTATGTTGAAATGTCCTCAATATCTAAAACAGTAGTATTTTCCTTTATTCAATAAATTTTAATGACAGAATAATGGGTATTATTATTATTATTATTATTATTATTATTATTATTATTATTATTATTATTATTATTATTATTATTATTATTATTATTATTATTATTATTATTATTATTATTATTATTATTATTATTATTATTATTATTATTATTATTATTATTATTGTTATTATTATTATTATTATTATTATTATTATTATTATTATTATTATTGTTGTTGTTATTATTATTATTAAACTATCTTAACAAAATGATGTTATCAAATACTGAAATGACTGAATATTTAAAATGTCAGTTGATTTATTAATTGTTTTTTTTTAAGTGTCATAGCATTGGCTGGGATGCGAACCCGCAACCTGGGCAACTGCCTGCAAGTGCAAGGCACTCGCGCTGACCTCTCGACCACCAATAATGAATGCTAAGTTGTTTTATTTTTATTTTTTAATATTAGAATGATTTAAAAAATTACTTTAATCTTTTTTTCCATTTTTTGCTTCTATAAAGATGACATAGTGAATTGTAGTAAAAAAATAGTTCTGGAAGTCGCATGTATTCGAGGAGAATAATACTTAACAGGATATCCTGAAATGCAAATAATAAACTGCAGATTTATATTTAATTTGTTTACAATCATAATTTAAAAATTATTAAACAAAACAATATAAAGATCACAATCAAAAAAATTGCTGCAGCAATTGTGTATTTCCTAAAGAATATATTTATTGCAAGTATGCGTTGAATGTAAAAAAAAAAAAATCCTGAAAATTGGTCTTTTTATAGTTGTATATTAGAACACATGATTTTTTGGATCCAGTTGCAAACCTTCACAACTAACCAATTCTAACCTTGACAGCCATTGTATTTTTCAGATACTATTTACTATCACATATCACACATCAGTATGAAACAAATGCTATAAGCAAACTGACAGCTTAAATATTATGGATTGATAATAATTATATATAAATACAAAGCTAGTCATGACCTTAAATGCATTCACACAATACAACTAATAATATTTAAGAAAAAAGTTTTATTGCATCTCTCAGACAATGACCTTTGAAGAATTAATATAAATTTTATTCTCACTTATACGAAAAAATAAATTGTTACAGCCAAGTTTAATAATATATTCACTATAGCAGTTCAATTATTTTTCTTTTGTTTGAAGTGGTTTTTTAAAAATAGGTGAGTTTTTTTAAAATAATATATTAACTTACAATGACTACAACTAGTATATGATACTGCTATAAATTTTCATATATCTTAATTTCATAGAATTTTTAAAAGTGAACAGCTGTCCATCTCAATATCTTCCTAGATATTTCCGTATTTTGTAAAAGTCAAATTTGTTTAAATTTAACTTGTCTATTATAAATTTTATGCCACTTGCACAAGTTTATTCAGTATTTTGTGCTGGTTGTAAACCTAAACACAAATAATTTTTTTTTGAAAATTATGGCTATTTTTTCTACTTTTTAAGACAAATATTATAATACTTATTGTCAATAATGCTTATAATAATAAAAAGAAAATTTATTTCATTATAATAACTTTTTGTAAAAAAGAAATCAAACTGATTTTAATTAGAAGTTATTCTAAACAAAAGTAAGTAATTTTATTTCTCCATTTTTACAATTTTTTGATTATATTTTTAAATTTTTTAAAATACAAATATGATAATATGCTTATAATAAAAAAAAATCGAATTTGAAATGATAATTATATAATTCTTGGGAGCAATATGAGATACTACCTGTAGCATTTACATTAAAAAACTGCACTGTAACCATTGTAAGATAATTTAATTTACATGATTCCCCTACAACATAAAACTTCCTGCAGACATATTTAATGAAAAATCTTTTATATTAGCTTCTGAAAGAAAAGAGATTGTACTATTTTACTTTTATACATATTTACAATAAAAATGATCACAGATTGGTATACACTTATGCACAATTTTGAAATAATACAAGGATAAAAAAATCTCTTTTTACATGAGTTGTTTTAAAATAATATAATCTGTAAAAAAAGATACTTTGGGATTAGAGCTGCTGTGATATATTCATGATTGGAATGAAGAAACAAACATTATTGTCTGGATGACTTAAAAAATCATCTTACATTCTCAATGTAGTTCTTAGATTGTCTTAAGTTGTTATTAACCTTTTTTTAAAAATTCTAAATAATTTTATGTAAATAATATAAAATAAGTTATTTTACTTTTTAGATTATTGTAAATGTTTTTAATTCAGTGTTTATTTACAGATTTGTTTCTGAGGTTGAGTTCATCTCAATTACATCACAAAAACAAAACAAAATATTGACTATTATTATCATCTAATTTTAAGAAAAAAATGTCTTTTATTTCTTATTATTTTGAAAACAATAATCCCCTTTTTTGGCAATATTTCTCCAAATGGAGACATTTGTTTGTTTGCATTGCAACATTTTTATCATTTTGTCTTGAAAGAAAAGTATGTTTTTGACATTGATGCATTGTTTGCATTTTGACACTTGGTTTAAAAAAAATTCATTGTTGGTATTGATGTTAAAAAAATTTAATTTCGTTTATATTTAATTGATTAATTTGTTTAAAATTATATTTATTAATTTTGCTAAAAGTCAATGGATGGAAAGTTATGCATTGCAAATTTTAGTGATAGCAATGGTATTCCAATCATGCACAAATGTATGCATTTATTGTCAGACCATGATAGCAAATAAAATTTTGGGTACTTTTCTGTTTTATGGACAAGTAAGATGCTACTTGTATTTTTGATAAATGTACAGTTACAGGGACATACAATTTCTCTTTTTAAATGTGTTAGTTGTTAAATTAAAAAAATAATAAATTAAATGAAACAAAAATAATAAATTACCTTAATAATCCTTCTTTCATTTTTTTTATGTATAATGTGGATGTGATGATACACTTTGAAGTATCAAGTTTTCAGTGGTTTCTATAAAGAAACTAATGAGTGTTTCATTGTAAGTGCTATTACTTTGAAGTATTTTTATTTTTCAAATAAAATTTATATTTCTATAACACATTTTTTATTTATGTTCAATGTGTATGAAGTAAAATTTGCTACCAAACAAAAAATATAACATTCTAACAAAATTTTTCATTTGGTTTATTTAATTATTTTCATTGATTTCTTAGGTCTGAAATCAATATCCTTATTTTGTATATATACAATGTATCTTTTTGCACAAATTTCTTTTACACATAATTTTTAGAAACCAATTCACTATGTAATAATAAAATTAGGTGTACTTACATAAATGAGATTATTCATTAGAGGATTTATTTATAAATATTAATAATCTTTTGGTTGATAATTTTTCCATTTTAGTATCTTCTCAACACACACATATAATTAAAAAGTCTTAAATAATGTATAATATTTTGATGTTAAGAATGCTTGTAGCAATAAATTTGTTAAATATGATCCAAGATTATGTAATATGTCCACCTGCAAAGTAAATGAAAATAGATATATTCAACTTTAATCTATGTTCTTAAAAAATAAATATATTTAGCCAATAATAGTAATAGTGAATATCCAATTCATGAAAATAACAACACAGCTTGATAACTAAATTTTAAGGCACATTTATAATTTTTCTTCATAATATTAATATACTTCAATAGTTTTTAAATGCTTTTATTCAAAATAAAAAATCAGTTTGTTTGTTTGATGTTTGTTAAATGTTGATATTTTTTATGTTAGAATGACATTTTAAAATTGGGGTTTAATATATTTAAATTCAATAAAAATTTTGGAAACTTGTTATACAATTAAGAAATCAAGATAAAAATAATTTACAGTGATCATATAATTTTTAAATTCCATTGTATACTAAAACTGATTTTTTTAGTTAGTATTAACTAAAAAAAGTATAGAAAAGTCACTTTGTTAAAAGTTCTGTTGGTCAAGTTTGATCTCAAAAATAGAAACTTTTTCTGGGATGTTACAAAGTCAATATGTATGTAGTAAACCATTTTCATGACTAAAGTCATATAGGAGCTGAACTAATTGGGAATTGTCAGCATTTATATCATCTATCCAATAATCAAGAAGCATGAAATCTATTTCATGAACAAATATATGACAAATGAAAGATGTTAGCTGGTGAATACAAAATCTATATCGATGATGACATATTATTGCAAACATTAATTTTGCAGTAAACAAAAATCTATTTCTATGCTCAAAATAAAAGGATTAAACTTTAGCTGTTCTGATTTAAGAGTAAATAGCTTTTCAATAAAATTAATGCAATTAACTAATGGAAATAACTTTCTTCAAGTTAGTGGTCAAAAATTGAAAGCAAAATAATTTTCATACAGACTTTCAAAGAAGATAGAGTAATGAATTTTTATCCTAAACGATTTTGGTGACAATTTAAGAGTGTTTTTTTTTTTAAAAAAAGAACTATCAAGGAATTTTCAAAAAAATTAAGTTGTGTTTATATATATTTTTAAAATGTTTTGTTTGTTATTAAGAGTTGTAATAACTTAAATTGTAAGATAAAAATAATTAAAAGTACTAACTGAAATATTTTCTTTTCATAATAGAATAAGCACATGCGAGTGTGTACTTATTATTTATATGCTTACCATCTAATCATTTATAAAATGCTAAAAGTAACATAATATTTATTAGTTTATTAATAACTGAAATAGTATTTTTTTCTTATATTGAGCATATGTATTTTCACTTATTCATGCATTTAACATTTAATTATTTGTATTTAATTAAAATAGAATAGAATTTATAAATTTATTTTGTATTATTAGACATACATTACATATGTGAGTTTGTTTAATTCTGATTACATTTTGTATATTTGTAAATTGTAGTGAGTAAAATGTATAAATGTTTTATCTCCACGAAACTGTAAATAAGTTTGCTTATAGTTTCTAATTTATTGAAACATTTCCAAATATTTGTAAACAGATGAAACCAGAATGATTTATTTGTATTGTAATTTATGAGCTGTTTCATCAACATCCAACATCATATTATTACTACTATGACTACTACTACTACTACTACTACTACTACTACTGCTACTACTACTACTACTACTACTACTCCCCCTCCTCCTACTACTACTACAAATACTACTACTTCTACTACTACTACTACTACTAATACTCCTACTGCTGCTGCTGCTACTGCTACTGCTATTGCCACTGCCACTACCACTACTACCACTATTACCACCACTACTACTACTGCTACTACATGCAAAACTCACTATACATATTGCCACTTGATGCAAGCCAGAGTAATCAATGGATGCCAAAAGGCTTGTGCATAAAATTGCCATCTAGTGCCTACTCATCCAATAGCCCCAGACTGGTTTCTAGTTTGTGGTCTTCATCAGTGAGAACCTTTGGATTTGAGAGCACTACAACTAGATTTTAAAATCTAATGCAATCCTCCAGCAGCCATATTTTATCTCTACTTAGCTATAAAATTATGAGTCTTAAATTTAAAACTCATTAATATTTTTAATCCAAGCCCATTAGCTTATATAGTCATATAGGTCTGAACACAGTTCAGTATCTATACATTTTGATGACTTTGGTTTTTTAATAACCATAACCACCACTACCCTATTAGGCAGGATTGGTTTTAAGCAATAAACATCACATGATTCTGGTATCCATTGATTACTGTGACTTGCCTTGAGTGGCAATTACCTGTTTTAATAACAGTTATAAGCAAGCATATGAAATGGTGATCATGTGATATTATTATTATTATTATTATTATTATTATTATTATTATTATCATCATCATCATCATAATGATGTTAATGATAATGATGTTTCAACAATAACCATTATTAATCCTTTGGGTTTCATGGCATTATATAACCTTGATAGTAAGGGTTACAGGTACAACCATGCTGTATAAGTTTTTATATGAATTAATTTCAAGGGTTAAAATAATAAGGTTTCAAGGTATATATTTTTTACAAATGCTGTTATTAGTTTTGATACAAAGATGGATGTTTAGTCATTAAAATCTAAAAAAACAGTTCAATATAAAACTCAATTTCATAGATAGATATGACCTAATATTATGAAATCTGGTATCATATTAAAAATTATTTAGTCATTAAATTAATCTTAATTATTGTTGTTTTAATAGTTAATCTTGTGGTATATGAGAGAGGTAACTTGTAATTCATGTAGCATAAAATCAAGCTATTGATGCTGTACAAAACAATTCAGAGTAGAATGCCATATGGTGAAAGATGTTAGATTGCAACAGATGGGAAGTAACTTCTGTAGTGGAGTTGGAAGCCATTAATGAAGATGAGTTTTATTGAGAGTACTGGTTGGTACCATTGAATGCTATTCAATGTGGGTATTGTTGGATTATTACTTATTACAGATTGGGTGGTGGTTTTAGTAGTGACCAGGTGACATCAAAACTATCTAGGGGTGTAGTATTGTTTTCCCAGGCCTTGATTTTTTGGAGCTTATTAATGAATGTAGCTGGATATCTTCTGTTGTTGTTGCCAATGATGAAAATGCAGTGATTGCACCAGATAGCATATGGGGGAAAGTTGTTGTACATGCTGTGGAACAGTGTATCTTCTGATGGGATTGAATTAGCTGTTATATAGGTGCAACTGGTTATCTGTATATATTTATCATGATAATCCTGATTTAGTTGAGGGATTATTATTATTATTTTTAATCAATAAATTTATTGATCATTATTTAAAATTTCTCATTAAAATTAGTTAATGCTTGAATGGATTAATATATATATATATATATATATATATATATTCTCTTGGTCATATTCACTAGAGTCTTTGCAATTCCAAAGCTAGTTTGGACATAATGATATATTCTATACATGTTTATTGTGAACATCCATATAATTCTTTTTAAAATTATTTGAATATGCCTAGGTCATAAAAGTCATCTTTGATGTTCACATACTTCACTTTATATATTTTAGAATAACTACTTTATTGATGGCCAGTATCAGATATTCCAAAGTACTAATGATTATTAGAATTAATATGATGTTACCAGTACTTTCGATATGTTTATTATTATAACTATTTTAGCACTTTTTTTAGATGCATATACTAAAGATATCAATGATTTATTTATTAATATGCCTTAATTTTGCCATTGGCTAGATGATAATTAGCTGGATTTTATATTGTGTTGCCTTTAAGTCCAGTCACAAGAGATGAAGGTTCACCCTTCAGGATTATATCTAGTGATACTATGTTTATAATTTAGATATTACTTATATTGAATTTTAATGCTGATTTATTGTATTTTTACTATATTCATATTTTAATAAATTATTGAGAAATTTTCAGTCTCTAGATACACTAATTCCCATAGAAATGATAATTCAACTATGGGCCCGATGATAATCAATTTCTGTTGGTCAGTTAAAAATGATTGTACAATTTGGAGTTTGAACTTACAATTGAGAAACACACACACATATATATATAATAAAAATATTTAATAATTAAATTATATATACTCTTGACACATATTTTTGAGATATTTAACTAATGTTTAGCTGGAGTGATTGAGATACAGCATAGAGCTATAATTATATCTTAATGCCCAATAAATGCTGTACTTCCTTCCAGAGTTATAAATTCCTATGTAGATAGCTTTATAAATTAGGTCCTAATTTTTCCTTAATAGCATAATTATACATGCTACCTAATGAACTGATATACGATAGTTTCATGAAGGAAACTAGTGTTTAGCATCATTAAATTTTAATTATATAATGTGGTCGGCGGTGCGAGGGTGTTTTTAAATGCTATGGCGTGTATATATATTTGTTGCTGTATTCCTTAATGTTTTGTACGTGGTCGCGCTGCACCATTACTCTTAGTTCGGGCAATTTTCTTCTTCAAAATGGTGGACGGGTTCGAACCTCCCCATTCTGCATCCTTAGGAATGGAGCATAAGACTCCCACTCAAATAAATTGCTCGATCAGCCGGACTAAAGGTAGTTTATTTACACAGCAATGAATACTGTGAAAAGAGAACCGTTACTTGGTAAAAATGTCATAAAAAGGCACTCTCGAGATGCAAGGTCTATATCAGACTTTATATTTTCTATACGCCATGGTATCTGAAGTCTGACTGCCAATCATTAGTTCATTCTGCCATAGTAATTGTATTTTCAGCTTTGATCTGAATTCGAGTCTAGTTTTATAAGCACATAGACTATATAGAGAATATTAAGTATTCATGTTTAATAAAATATCATATTCTTTAGCAATATGTATAATCACTTCTGCTAGCTCTAGAGTGGATCTAGACCCCACTATATAGCATGTGCTAGGCATAGACAGTCATGAGCAAATTAACCTTGATTTATAATGTAATCTTAAAGCTCATGAAAATATAAATTTTAACACGTATAATTTCTTTATCACCTTTGAGTGATATCTATATGTAGCAAATTCAATTGAATGATTTGTAATTCAAACTACAATCACCTGCGCATGATTGGCAATGCAATGTAACCAGTTAAATTATCACCTACGAGTGATATATGTATTTGTAATAAACCTAATGTAACTAACCAAAATGATTAATGTCACTTGTGAGTGATTTGCCTTGTACCAAATGTATATCTAAATTAAAGCCATATGTAACTAGGCAAACCATAGATGAATATAACTTCAGTCATCACTTGTGTGTGAATCCCAACTCAAATATGAAATTGTATCCCTAACTTAGTCACCTGCATGTGATACAACCCATATAACCAAGTTATAGTCATCATTTTAATTTAATAATTTTAATATTTATTTTTCATTAAATTGTGTTTAAATTTAATTTCTGTGTCATGTCTCAATGTTGCTCATTGATTAATCTTTATTGATTAGTTAATCATTAGTTATGAATCACAATCCATATTTTATAATTATGTTCTGCCACACACATCGTCTATATAGCTATACTTGTTAATAAGTCAACTTATCCTAGTCTTGTGCTTTACTGATGTGCTATTGCCAGCACGTGATGAAAGAAATGCTGCTGTGGCTTCATATGTGTCATCCGCAGGGTGGTAAATCTTTGAGCATTAGTAGAAGAGTTTGGGTTATATCAGACAACGTCGTTAGTACCCCTCTATGCTTGTCAGCCTTGGTATGATTTACTAAAGTTCTAGATTTTGTTGTGCAAATGTACAGATTTGCCTGTTACAGTAGGATTTTTTTTTCATAAGGTATAGATGCCCATTCATGGGGCAATTTGATTACTTCCACAGCCCTGAACTGAAAGCATGAGAGCTATATGTATATATGTGAATTTTACTCTAGGTATTGAAATATGTCAAAATGTATGTATAGATTTTTTTCATAAGGTATGCTGCACCAACTGAGACTTTCGAATATAAACCAGCATACATGAGAGGGGATGTTGAGATAGATGTATGTCCATAAGCGTTTGTAGTATATACATGTATATAAAAAAAAACCAACAACATCCGAACGTTAAGCTCTGTTATTAATTTACACCACCCTGAGCCGAAAATATGTGTGGTAGTTCAATATTATATATATATATATAATTTTATTTGCACTAGAGATGCAATCTGAAAAGAATTTTTTCAGGTATGAATATAAAATTTTTTTTCGTGATAAAAAAATATTTTTTCAATTATTATTTGTAATTATAATAAATTATGAATATATAATATATGCATATGTAGTATTGTGGGTGAATTTCAAACATGTTTTCACAATATGCTTATAGGTTGATTATTTTAATAGTAACCTAACATGATAAATAAAGACTCGATTAAATACTTATATTTTGCAAAGTGGGCTAGTCGCTTGAATATTTAAGTGAAACGACTATGCTGGAATATTTGTTATGCCATTTATATATATATAAGGAAATATATATAATTGTTTTTTTTTTGCATTGTGAAAGTATAGCTAGATATGTGAAAATATCAATATAGATGTGGTGTGTTGAAAGCATTATATATATATCTCACCTACTGACAGCTGGCACCCAAAGTAATTTGAATAAACTGTGAATTATCCCCATATAAATTTGTTGTCAGAGGCAGAGAATATTTAATTGTTTTATTCAAAATTTATAAATATTAAAGAATGTGTGATTCGAGACTGAAATGAGCAGGATTGAAATAAAAAGGTGAAAAATCAGGCAAGATAAATAAATATACGAGTGTTTGGTGTACAAAATTTACAAACCACAGGAAGTAATAATAACAATAATAATCACAACAATAATAATAATAATAATAATAATAATAATAGCTAAATCAAGAACAGAATGAAGATGCTGATGGAAACAAAATGGGTGAGTTGTGTTTAAATATTTAATTTATTTTATTTATTAATGTTGAGAAGGGATTAATGTTGAGAAAGGTTTAAAATGCTAGGCAAGGCTTAATTTATTTTTTTATTATTAATATTGAGGAAGGTTTAATAATGCTAAAACAGACTAATAGTTGAAAGTGTTGATGGGTATAAGGGCTTTGAGAGATAGGGCAGAATAAGCTGGGAAAAGGAAGCAAAAGTGAACTTGTTTGGGAAAGGAGGGCAAGATAGCCATGTATAAAACTAGGCAAAAGAATTTGTAATGGAAAACAATGTAGAAGAGATAGTGGAAGGTAAAGAGAATAGGATTGAGAAGCCACTCGATAAAAGAGAAAAAATGCTAAGGTCAGGGAAGGATATAATGGAGATCAATGATAGAAAAATGGAAGAGGAACTAGAGAGTGAGGGAGAGGAGGCAATAGAGTATGGACAGGAAGAAAACATACAACCCATAAAGGAACAATCCATAAGGAAGGAACCTGGAGATAGCAAGGCATCTAAAAGGAACAAGCCCCAAGAAGATAAAAGTGGGAAAATAAAGCAAATGCTAGCAGCTGTAATGTTGCATTTGAATAATAATAAAGAAGAAAGAGAAGAGAAAGAGAAAAGAGACAGGGAAGAAAGAGAAGAGAAAGAGAAGAGGGAAAAGGAAGAAAAGGAAAAGGATAAAAAGGAGTGAGAAGAAAAGGAAAAAAGGCACCAGGAAGAAAGAGAAGAGAAAGAGAAAAGGGACAGGGAAGAAAGAGAAGAGAAAGAGAAGAGGGACAGGGAAGAAAGAGAAGAGAAAAAGAAGAGGAAAAGGAAGAAAAAAAGGATAAAAAAGAGCGAGAAGAAAAGGAGAAAAGGCACCAGGAAGAAATACTAGAAAAAATGGAAGAGATGGTTAAGAAAACTTTATGACTTTCACAAAAAAATTTATTGAAGGAAGTGACAGTAGAAATTGAGACTGAAAAGAAGAAAGAGGTAGAAGCGACAAAAGAAACTATAAAAATTGTGAGCTCACCTTCAGAAAAACTAGTAACTATTCAAGAAATTTCTGGAGTTGCAGAGGGAGGAGCTGTACTTGAAGAACAGATTGAGGCAGAGGTATTATCAATTACAGGAATAGAAGTTATATAAATAGACATACCAGCAGAAAAGATGGACTTAGGAGGGATTGAAGAAAATGTTGAGTCAAGGGATTTAGAGAGAATGGAGACAGAACTTGCTAGGGAGAAAGAAAACATTGTGATTGGAAAAAAATCATAGAAGCAATTCCATTAAGTGAGGAAGAAATGATGCTCAGCATACCTGAAATCATTGAGCCTTTATAGGGAGCAGGAGAGTTGGAAGCTATAAATGATGGAACAGAAAGGTTAAAAGTTGAGTTAGGAATAAAAGAAGAAAGAGAAAAACTGCTTTCAGGAATGACCACCGAAATAGAATATGTTCCAACAAAAGAAATAGAAAAGGTAGGGATAGTGATTCCAGCCAAATTACTAGATAAAATATTTGAACAAATAGAGCTTCCCCAAAAAGTTAAAGGAGAGAAAGAAATTGAGAAAGGGCTGAGCTAGGAATATTGGGTGGAGATGAAAACTTTAATATTGATCCGGAGGTTGGTAACAGTAGTCACAAAGTGAGATGGAGTGTGGAACTGCTGAAACTTGAGTGTAGAATGTTGTGCTACTCTGGTCAGGAAAAGAAAATCCCAGATATCTTTAATAAACATCCAGTAAAATTTAAACCAGGTCACACATCCATGGAAGACCAACAGTTGGCAGTGGTGGCCCACATGATGGGCAGTCTGGTCAAAAGGGATTTCAGAGGCTTTCATTATTGGGGGAATAGAACCCCAGAATACTTAGAAACTATAGAACTATTGGGACAGGAGCATAGGGTTACCCACAGCCAGAATAGAAAGCTAGGAGAATATCAAATTGTGGCTCATTCTAATCTATGGAAGCTGCTGTTTTGCTGTGAACCTTGGAGAACCAAAAAAGCCATTGGGAAACCATTTGGCTGGGGTGATTCACCAGTTAACCTCTTGACAGGGTTTCGCAAAAAGCCAGCAGATAAATCATCCTCTGGGTTTCTTGTGTCACAGTTTGATGAATGGAATCGACCTCCAATCAAAATATCATTGTATTACCAGCATATGGACAGAGGTAGAGATTGGTGCTCTACCAAGATTAGACTGAGACAAAAGACCAAGAGAGTAGTAAAGGATAGGATGTTGAAGGAAAAAATATGGAAGGATAGGATGTGGAAAGACAAGATGGTGATGGCATTGAAAGATAAGACATACTGGGAAAGGCCAAAATTTAAAAGAAAGAGCAGTATAGATAGGAAGACATACTGGGAAAGGCCAAAATTTAAAAGAAAGAGCAGGTTGGATAATAGTAAAGATAGGTAGTAAAGTGTTATAGTATGAGTAGTACATGTAGATATGTATAATCTGCAAATAGTTGGTTGTTTAGAGTGTTGTAGGTGTTTGATGAATATATTATAATTTCCATTTGTAGCTGATATATATAGGTATGCATATTCTTAAGAGTGTAGGGATTGTGTTTTAGGATAGAGGTGAAAACTGAAGTAGGCCAGACACCTTTACAGTGATGTAGAGGGAATGATGATGAGGTGAGCCTATTAGTAACAATTTGATGGGTGTTTAGACCTTACCTAGGGATATGAAACACTTAGAATTGTATATATATATATGTATACTTAGAATTGTATATATATATATGTTAAAACGAAGATTTGCACGGGTTAAATATATAAAATACATATTTTGCGGGTTCATCCGTGTTAAAAACTTTTAATATTAATATACTGACATTTCAACTTGGTCACACAAGCCATCCACAGAATTATAAAAGGTAGAAAGACGGTTGTAGAGGCGCTACAATCACTGATTTGAATAAAATGTTAAAATTCCACCAATAGCAAAAAATGTTAAATTTAGGAATGTTTTTTAAAAAAATCTTTCCAAATAGGAGGAAGTTTACATGTATCATCTCGCTGATTGATACAATCTGGCCTTTTAAGTATCTCAATGGCTTCTCTAATTTTGCATTGGTAGAGATTATCACATCTGGATATGATCCTGGTACTAGAAAAATCAATTTTATGACCTGAATCTATAGTATGGAGTGAGAGTGCTGATGATGATGAGTGTTGTTTAACTGCATTAGCATGCTCATCTCTCCTAACACTGATGTGACGATTACTCATACCTATGTAAGAAGCTTTACAATTTTTACATGAGATTTGATAGACACCATGAGATCCAAGAAGGATTGAATCCTTAGGCTTGGTTATTATATTGCTGATCTTTTGATAAGCAGAAAATGCTGTATCTATATTATAGCATTTTAATATAAGTCTGATACTGTCTGTAGTTCCTTTTACATATGGAACACACATCCTAATAGCTGATTTATCATCTTTTTGTTTCCTATTTTTTCTATTTTGGGCTTGAAATAAGGCTTTTTTTTATAAATTTGTAATTATAACTATTTGCTAATAAAACACTATTAATATGATTTATTTCTTCTTTCAGATGTGTCTCATCTGAAAGGTTAATTGCTCTATTTAAAAGAGTTTTGGCTACAGAAACTATCTGAGTTGGGTGATGATGAGAATGGAAATGCAAATATCTGTCTGTGAATGTATCCTTTCTGTAAATAGAAAAAGATAAACTATTTGGTGTTCTGGTGACTAGAACATCAAGAAAAGGGAGTTTTCCATCAGACTCTGTATCCATTGTAAATTTAATATGAGGATGCATATTATTTAAATGTAAGAAAAAATTATCTAATTTATTTTTTCCATGTTGCCATATGACAAAAGTGTCATCTATGTATCTGAGCCAAATGAGAGGTTTTAAAGATGATGATTCTAAAGCACGAGTTTCTATATATTCCATGATTAAATCAGCTATTACTCCTGAGATAGGTGAGCCCATAGGAGTACCAAAAACTTGTCTGTAATGCTGTCCATTGTATACAAAATATGTATTTAAGAGACAATGTTTAATTAAAGCAATAATATGGTCTGGTAAATTGCAACATTGTGAGATTATATTTAAAGCTTCATCAATTGGAATGTTTGTAAACAAAGACACAACATCAAAACTGACCAGAATGTCATTAGCATTAATTTTTAAACTTTTTAAAACAGAAATAAAATGAAGAGAGTTTTTAATATATGATTTAATAGATGGGATTGTAGGTTTAATGAAATCCGATAAGTATCTGGCTAAAATATGAGTTGGAGAACCTATTGCACTTACTATTGGATGAAGGGGGGTATCTGGTTTGTGAATTTTTGGAAGCCCATAAAATTTTGGACAGACACAAGATTTTTCACGAGGGATTATTTTTATCTCTGTTTCAATAGGTGATTTATTAATAATAGTTTTTGTTGTTTTTTCCAAATACGTAGTATGATCTCTTTTTGATAGTTTATAAGTTTTATCATTAAGCAGATCTAAAATTTTATTATGGTAAATGTCACGATCCATTACAACTGTGGCATTACCTTTATCAGCTGGAAGTACAACAATTGATTTGTCCGATTTTATATTATTTAATGCTTGTCTTTCTTTCTTTGAAATATTATTTTTAGGAAGCTTAGCTTTTTTAAAAATATTACAAATCTCAGCTCTAGCAAAATCAGCCAATGTAGAATCAATTTTATCGAGAGCTGATTCAACATTACAAACAATTTTTTCAAAAGGTATCCGAGAAGGTGTTAAAGCAAAATTGAAACCTTTTTCTAAAACTGAAATTTCATCCGTAGAGAGGGCTTTCCTAGATAAATTATAAACGGTTTTTTGATTTGGATACATTATGTTTGGGGATTGTGTTCTAATTAGCATTTGCAATTTTTTCTTTTGCTTTGCTGTTACAAATTCCGAATCTTTAAATGACCTAAAACTTGCAATACGATCAAAACTAGTCCACAGCAATATAATAACCAAGCCTAAGGATTCAATCTCTCTTGAATCTCATGGTGTCTATCAAATCTCATGTAAAAATTGTAAAGCTTCTTACATAGGTATGAGTAATCATCGCATCAGTGTTAGGAGAGATGAGCATGCTAATGCAGTTAAACAACACTCATCATCATTAGCACTATCACTCCATACTATAGATTCAGGTCATAAAATTGATTTTTCTAGTACCAGGATCATATCCAGATGTGATAATCTCTACCAATGCAAAATTAGAGAAGCCATTGAGATACTTAAAAGGCCAGATTGTATCAATAAGTGAGATGATACATGTAAACTTCCTCCTATTTGGAAAGATTTTTTTAAAAAACATTCCTAAATTTAACATTTTTTGCTATTGGTGGAATTTTAACATTTTATTCAAATCAGTGATTGTAGAGCCTCTACAACCAACCGTCTTTCTACCTTTTATAACTCTGTGGATGGCTTGTGTGACCAAGTCGAAACGTCAGTATATTAATATTAAAAGTTTTTAACATGGATGAACCCACAAAATATGTATTTTATATATATAACTACATAATCATTAGTTTAGTTTAGTCTTAGTTATTATAATATTGTAGAATGGGGTTGTGTCTAACTTGCATGGGGATATAATAAGATGAGAGAGGGTTCGTTTTAAAATTAGTAGGTGACATAATACATAGAGTAAAAGTTTGTTTTGTGCTTGTTATAAAATTTTGCATAAGACTCAAAAGTTTTTTTTGTTTGTTTATTAAAATTTTGCCAATACGCGAAGTAAAAGGATAAAACTATAAAATTCAATAAATTTCCCATGAGTTTGTATGAAACAGTCAACTTTGTCAAGTCTCCTGTTTCATCTACTATATACTATAGTAGTATTTCTATATGTGTATCTATCACCAAATTCTCGTATATCGGGTTAATATTATATCCAAATCAGGCTGGATTTAAATATAAAGGTATTAGTTATGTATGTGTGCGTATATTTTAAACTTACAAGATAAAAAGTGTATCTGTATATGTAAAAACCCATATACACACATATATTTTTAGGAGTAAATTAATGAAAACTGCGTTGTATGTGTAACGAGAGACTACATATATGCAGGAAAGAATAATATTAACAGATTTAAAACATTATGAATTTCTTTATTTAAAATATTTAGTCTAAAGAAAATTAATATTTGAAATTATTGTATATTTCTGAATATGCTAAATTAAATAATCAAGTTACATATATAACCAGATGCTTTTCCATTTAGATTTGTTTTCGAAAAATTGGGATTATAAAATTTAATCTTTCTCGCTTTAGTGTGACCTAATTACCAAACCAAAAGTAACACTAACATGTAGGATAAATTATCCTGCATAATTAAAAAGAAATAGTGAATGACCGGATGTAAAACTTCGCTATAAGAAATAAAAAGAAAGTAATTATACGATTCTAAGAATACAGCGAGAAAATTAACAAACAAACCTAGAAAATTACTATAACCAAGAAGAGGGGAGGGGGTAAGCTGAATATATATGTCTCTGTGGCCATTTTGAAATTAGTCGGACTTTATTTTCATTCAACCACGTATGTTTAAAATTTATGAATTAAAATGAAATTTGAGTAGAAGCAAATTTGCTTGCCTTCCGACTCAAGAAGTCTACCGATGCGGGAAACATCAAGAGAAGAAGCCGTGTGATGAAGCAGATGCCCATCTCCAATCCTCAACATGAAACCAGTACAAGCTGCAGAGAAGAGTCGGTAAAACCTTTCGTCTATTTAGAGATTAATAACTCATCTAAAATGCGATAATTCCTAAAGCTAGCTAAATTTAAACTCTATGGCCATAGCAATAATGTAAATTTAAATCCACTACTAGATGTAATTTTGATTTCTTTATTTTCTTTAAATCCAATACTAAATGTACTTTTGATTTCTTTATTTTCTTTAGATCCACTACTAAATGTAATTTTGATTTCTTTTATTTTCACCTTAAAATCTTGCCTGATTTACATTTAATCTGATTTACATGTAATTTAATATTTGATTTGGTTTAATAACTAATTTGAGTTAATATCAAATTTATTGATTTATGTATTCATTAATTTATGTGTTGGTTTGCTAAGTTAGCTCCGATTGATCTAGTTCAACGTAATTACAGTTTTCTGACTTATTTAGTTGTGACTTGCTTAAAGTGATTGATTTTAAATTAATTATTATAAATTTCGTTACGTATAATTTTAAATGCTTTATTCTAAATTGTGTCTAATTTTAACTGCTTCATTCTAAAATGATAATTAAGTTTCTAGATTATTTTATACCTATTTTAACTTAATGATATGTGCTTTTACATATTTTAATATAATAATAATATTTGCCTTAATTAATTCATGTACACAACTTAAGTTTGTCTTGAACTGGGTCAATCATATATAAACGAATTGCGTTGCAATTCAATTTTAAACTATGCCAAAACAGAGTCAAAGTCTAGATGCCAAGTTTTATGGTTTGTGCTATATTTATTTGAAACGGAATTTTACTATTGACTAAATGGTTAGTGAGGAGCTATCACATTTTCACACCTAGAGAATAATAGAGTCTAGGATGCAAAAAAAAAACAGTTTCGGAAAGGGTTAAAATAGCTTGTTTTAAGAGTTAATTAGAAAGCTTACAACTGTTTTAAAATAGATTCGCTTTCGAGATATTTAACTAATGTTTAGCTGGAGTGACTGAGATACAGCATAGAACTATAATTATATCTTAATGCCCAATAAAATGCTGTACTTCCTTCCAGAGTTATAAATTCCTATGTAGATAGCTTTATAAATTAGATTCCTATTTTTCCTTAATAGCATAATTATACATGCTACCTAATGAACTGATATACGGTAGTTTCATGAAAGAAACTAGTGTTTAGCATCATTAAATTTTAATTATATAATGTGGTCAGCGTTTGTTGCTGTACTCCTTAATGGTTTTTTTGCGCTGCACCATTACTCTTAGTTTGGACAATTTTCTTCAAAATGGTGGACGGGTTCGAACCTTTCCATTATGCATCCTTAGGAATGGAGCATAAAACTCCCACTCAAATAAATTGCTCGATCAGCCGGACTAAAGGTCGTTTATTTACACAGCAATGAATACTGTGAAAAGAGAACCGTTACTTGGTAAAAATCTCATAAAAAGACACTCTCGAGACACAAGGGGTATATCAGACTTTATATTTTCTATACGCCATGGTATCTGAAGTCTGACTTCCAATCATTAGTTCATCCCGCCATAGTAATAGTATTTTCAGCTTTGATCTGAATTCGAGTCTAGTTTTATAAGCACATAGACTATATAGAGAATATTAAGTATTCATGTTTAATAAAATATCATATTCTTTAGCAATATGTATAATCACTTCTGCTAGCCCTACAACGGATCTAGACCCCACTGTATAGCATGAGCTAGGCATAGATAGTCATGAGCAAATTAACCTTGATTTATAATGTAATTTTAAAGCTCATGAAAATATAAATTTTAACACGTATAATTTCTTTATCACCTGTGAGTGATATCTATATGTAGCAATTTCAATTGAATGATTTGTAATCCAAACTACAATCACCTGTGCGTGATTGACAGTGCTATATAAACAGTTAAATCATCACCTACGAGTGATATATGTATTTGTAATAAACCTAATGTAACTAACCAAAATGATTAATGTCACCTGTGAGTGATTTACATTGTACCAAATGTATATCTAAATTAAAGCCATATGTAACTAGGCAAACCATAGATGAATATAACTTCAGTCATCACTTGCGTGTGAATCCCAACTCAAATATGAAATTGTATCCCTAACTTAGTCACCTGCATGTGATACAACCCATATAGCCAAGTTATAGTCATCATTTTAATTTAATAATTTTAATATTTATTTTTTCATTAAATTGTGTTTAAATTTAACTTCTGTGTCATGTCTCAATGTTGCTCATTGGTAAGTCTTTATTGATTAGTTAATCATTAGTTAAGAATCACAATCCATATTTTATAATTATGTTCTGCCACACACATCGTCCATATAGCTATACTTGTTAATAAGTCAACTTATCCTAGTCTTGTGCTTTACTGATGTGCTATTGCTGGCACATGATGAAAGAAATGCTGCTGTGGCTGGCTTCATATGTGTCATCCGCAGGGTGGTAAATCTTTTTCTTTTTTTTTTTTTTTTACGAATGTACAGATTTGCCTGTTACATTACTGTTTTTTTTTAAAAGTTTTAGCTCTCATATTATTTAAATAATATTGAATGATACATATGATTATATTAAAGAAAGTAATTAATAAAAAAGAGAAGGCTTTAATAAAGGTTTTATTATTAAAATTTTCATTATGCTTTTTAACCATTCCTTTTTTAAAAAGTGAAGCTTAATTGACAGCAGTAATTTAAAAGATTTTTATTAGCATCTATTACAATATTTTTGCATATGACTTCAGCTGATATTCCACTATTTGATGATGTTTTCTTTGTATCATTTTTCTTGCTAGCAAAACAAACATAGGGCTCCATAAGAAATTTGAGTCATTAGATTATATCCAATTATTCTGTTGATATTACAAACCATGGTGAATTTTGATAGTTTCATAGCTCCATGGAAATTGAGCATAATATTATTGTAATCATTCCCTTTAGTCACAAATATATTAAATGAAGTTTGAACTCATGATTTCCTCCTTAAGTTGTTTTACTCATACGATGCAAATGTATTTATAAAAATATGGTAGAATAAAATACAAACTTTTAAACAAAAAATCTATGTTTTCTCCTTGCTAAAATAATTTCTGTAGCTGTGATAACATAAAATGCTGTCTTTCACTGGCATGAGAACATGTGGTTCTCTTTTTTTTAAGCCTAATAGGGAATTGTTATTATTTGATAGTAATTTAAATAAAATATTTAATTTTTAATTTTTTTTATAAATGATTCATTTATTCCAGATTTATTCAAAACAATAAAATTATTTTATTAAATATATGACTCTTTGTTTTCTTTATTTAGTTATTTATACACTACAAGGAAATTATACATGGCTACATGTGTAAATCACTATATATATATATAGTAATAAAATTTTATATATGAATGAGTGACAATAATCATAATTGTAATTTTTTATTGATTTATTAATATTGCAATTGTTATTTATTATTGATATCATTGTTGAAAATATCAATATTAAAATTAGTGATAATATTACTTTATAAAATAATTAAAAAAAATAAAAACAAGATGTCCTCCCATATATATTTCAAAATGCATGTATCAAACACTTTTTTTAAAATTGTGATTTATATTCACTTATAGAAACTTTTACACACAAATTTAATTTCAAAAAAAACAATACATGGAAGAAAAATGCATAAGACTAATAATATAGGAAAAAATTATTCAAAATAGTATTAATACAGTAATATTTTTATTATTGTATGTATACGATTAGTAGTAGAAAGTTTTTAATCTAATATTCAAATACATGCATACATGAATATTTATATTTATTAGGCATATTTAAATTTAAAAAAGTATAGTCTCAAGATATTTAAGTAAATTTTATTATTATAATTATTGATAGTAATATTAATCATGAAGAGAATATAAATAAAATAAAAATATCTTTGATTTAAATATTTATAATATAAATATTTTGTTTGTAGTAGGATAGTGGTATTTTAATGCCAATAATTAATGTGATATTGTATTTAAATATTTAAAAATATTATTTTGTCGTTTTTAAAAATTATTTTATGGAAATTTGGTATCATAATTTTTTAAAGTTTTAAAAAAATCATCTGATGATATATCCTGGCAACAATGATGAAATTTCCCCATAAAAACCTAAAAAAGTGAAGAATATTCAGAGAAGATGATGATCTAATTAATAACATAACACAAACTTGTAAATAGACCTGCTTATTAAAAAAATCTTGTTTTTTTTAACTGCAGGAGAACTGTAAAGAGAATAAATTTAAAAGTAGTCATCTTGGCATCTTGAAGGCAATAATTATAAAGTAGACAATTAAACTAACATAAACTGTGCTAAATAGATAATTAAAATCTGTTCATCATCCAGTAATGTACTAAAAGAAAAAAATACTAAAATATGAAGAAAGACTTCAGTTCCTATGGAATGCTATTTTATTTTATGTTCTATTGATTTATGAAAGCCATTAGATCAACTTCTACATAAAATTTACATAAGATTATTATCATTATAATTAATTTAAAATTTTATGAACAGATGCCTATGTACTAGATATGTCTTGTTAAAAATAAATTTTAAGTAATTGTCTTTTATCTTTGTAAAAGCTTGTGAAAGAAATATTGTAATTAAGGAATGCCATCGATCTACAAAAGATTTTATTTGTCCATCTATTGGTATTTTATAATATTAAAAATGCACAAGGACTATGTACCACACATAAAAAATAAATAAAACAACTTATTGTAGTTATATGGAATATTTGAAACTTATTTGTTTTTATTCAATTGCATTTAAAAAGCTTAAACTTCATTATTAATTATTCTACTATAAGAAATGATTTTGCTCATCCATCCATAGAATTTTTATAATATCAAATGTGTAAGAATTGGATTATTTAAAAAATTTTAAGAAATTGTGCCAGGATAAACATTTTAAGCTATTAAAAGACTTTTAATGAACATTGACTTACAAAGATATATTGCATTTATTGAATATGCATAATTATTATAATATTTATGCAATAAATTATTTTTCTCTTCACTAATAAAATTGTAATTATAAATATGCGACTTTTTGTGTTTAATAAATTCTCACTAAAAGAAAGGTATAACAAAAGTTGATTCAGGTAGTATATTTAATTTTTATAATTATAATGTAGTATAAGTATGTGTTTTATTATTTTGTATGTCAGGGATATCAGTTGTTAAATAGTTAAATTAATTAATAATTATTTATTTAGTTAAAATAGAATATTTAATATTTTTACATGCTTCAACACTAAAACTTTTTTTCCAATATCAAGAAGTTAAGTTATACTTTTAAGATTTTTACAAATTCCCAATTGTATTTTTATATAATTTACTCATAAATTGCTATTTTGCAATAGACATTTTTATAAATAATCACACTGAAGTATGAATTATCATATTAAATTTATTTAAATACAATTCATCATTAAAATCTCTTAATATTTTGAAATGCTTTGCAAATTCTAGCTTAAGTTTATTGGAGTGTTTCTGAAGCTTATGAATATAAATTTTAAAATTGTCTTTTATTAACTTTTGATTCTCTAGTTGTACATAAACACATATATTGCATCTAACAAATTCATGATCACTTTTTAATTTGAATCTATTAAGTACATTACAGATGTGAGATATACAATTTCTATCAGTCAAAACACAATTCTGTTGCACTTTCATTTTGATACTTTCATGTCTATTTCTGATTTGTATTTTTCTAAAAAAATATAATCTTCAAATTTTCTACAAATTCCATAGGCCTATTTTTATTCCTATGTTCATATTAAATTTGTTTACACAACTTTTATTTTTCAATTGTTTTCTAATTCTCACATTAAAATTTTGTACAACAATTTTAAAATGTTGTTTGATCTGATCAAAAAACCATATATCTAAATAAAAATCTTCTATTTCTTAATTAGAAAGAGAATGTTTTTGAACATAAAGAAAATTGTTTGCATTTGGTATTTCTATTAAGTTGTCATTCTATCTAATGAATTTTTTTATTTACAATAAATTCTATTCATACTTCCAATATTTGTTTATTTCTATTAAAATATATATGTCTATTTTTCAACTGAATTGTCTCTTCATCTTTTTTAAAATTACATATAGGTTCATAATATTCTGTCAAATATTGGACTTTATTTTCCAATTCACTCAATATTATTTTATTTTTAAGAGTTCTATAGATGCAAGTATTTAAATAAGAAATTATATTATAACATGTCTAGTTCCATAATTCTACATTCTTAATATCTTCTGCTTCAGTTTCCAATCCTTGCCTTCTTCATCATTAATGACTTACCACCTCCAGACTATTATATCTGCAATTTGTTATGTTTATCATGACTGTAAATATAAAAGAGAATTGAAATTGCATATTTTGTTTTCAAATAAATTGCCTGTTTAATGTCAAAACTATTAAGTATCTAGGAAAAAAACAAACCTAGATACATTTTGATTTTAAATTCAGAGATGCATTGCTAAGTAGCCAATCTATGTTTACAATAAAATAATCATATAGTAATGATGGCCATAATAACAAGAATCATTGGAATGGATGTCAAAAATATTGTCATAAATGTTTACAGAAAAATCTAACAATTTATATTATTTATAAGTCAATCAATCAATTAATTAATCAATGATTGAATTTATGAGACACTAATGTTATCTATTCGCATATATGCACATTATTTTATTTTCCTGACAGCCTGCATATTTATTTACCTATTTATTTATTTGTCCACCTGTTTAACTATGACCCTGCTCATCTAGCTACTTTACTAACTGCTTATTAATCTACCTATCATTTCTGACTACCAACTTATAAATATGCATATTCTAGTTACCTATCTATCTATCTATCTATCTATCTATCTATCTATCTATCTATCTATCTATCTATCTATCTATCTATCTATCTATCTATCTATCTATCTATCTATCTATCTATCTATCTATCTATCTATCTATCTATCTATCTATCTATCTATCTGTCTGTCTGTCTGTCTGTCTGTCTGTCTGTCTGACTATCTATCTATCTATCTATCTATCTATCTATCTATCTATCTATCTATCTATCTATCTATCTATCTATCTATCTATCTATCTATCTATCTATCTATCTATCTATCTATCTATCTATCTATCTATCTATCTATCTATCTATCTATCTATCTATCTATCTATCTATCTATCTATCTATCTATCTATCTATCTATCTATCTATCTATATCTATCTATCTATCCATCCATCCATCCATCCATCCATCCATCTATCTATCTATCTATCTATCTATCTATCTATCTATCTATCTATCTATCTATCTATCTATCTATCTATCTATCTATCTATCTATCTATATATCTATCTATCTATCTACCTACCTATCTATCTATTCATCTATCTCTGTATATATATATATATGTATAGTCAGAACAATTTCACAGACTTATGAATGAAACATAAAAAGTTATAATGAGATATTCTGTGTACTCTTTCTTATTTGGAGTCAGCTAAGACAGACTAAATCACATTATCCAGTGATACCATGTATTTGTCTTTTCTTCTGCAAGCTAAAAATGGAACAACTCTTAACATACTTCCCAGTTTAAATAAAAAATATAGGTCGGACATCAATACTTTATACATGTGAAAATTTGAAGTATACTAATTTGTTATATATATATATAGCAAGTTACGTGAATTTAACTTGTTTTTGTTTTTCACATATATATATTATTTAAATACATTATTAATTAGTAATATATATATATCACAATAAAAATAATTTCAGAAACTTACAGATGTAAACATTGGAATTTTTAATGAGATTTTCTAATTTATAAAGATAAAAAAGAAGTAACGTTATAAAAATCAAAAATATAATAGAAATTAAATTCCTCATTTAAATGCATTGTAAACATCTGATTCTGAAGAAAATACTGAAAAAATTTCGAAGTAAATTGTTTACACAACTGTAAGCTATTTTTCTTATACCAAGGCTTAAAATATTGCAAGTATAAAGAAATAATTTTTATAAAATTATAAAAACTATAAAAAGGAAAAAACAAAAGCAAGAAAAATAGCACTACTAAAAATGCGTCTTTGCTTATACTACTAATATAGTTTTCACTTATTAAAATTCTTATCTATTTTTTTAATCTACAGTCGATTATTAATGCAGATGTCAATACCTTCCTAGTGAATATGATTATTAGAAAATAAGAAAACACTATAGTCTTCCATGCTGTATTTTCAATTTTCATTAAAAAATACTTTTAAAAAATCACAATGTGAAAAAATTAAAAAATATTAAGAAAATAAAAAAACTATTGAATGTAAGATCAGAAATTTTTGGTATAGTTTTCCATTCTCTTAATATTTTAAATTTTTTCTGACAAAGTATTTCCCAAAGTTATTTAAATTTTAAATCTGTCTTTTAAAGATAATTAGAGAATAATATTATGAAGGTTTCCTTATTTGAATTTTAAAAAAGCTGCTTTTAATTCTTGAAATTTTATATCAGAATTTGGGAATATTGATGTTTTTCTTTTTTAAAGATTGATTATTACTGTTAGTGCAAAAAATAATTTAAACATTTAATTTCTTTTATTATGTTATGTTATAAATATTGGTCTATTTATTAATGTTTTCACTTTCTGATCACAGTCAAATAATCTAAATCTAAATACTAATAACAATGCAGTTTCTTTTAAAAAATCTTTTTCTAACAACTGAACACATTTTTTTTTTCATTTCATGTAAGAGAGAATTTTTGCAAGTACTTATTTTTATTTGAATTTATTTTATTTCTTTCTAAAATAATGAGAATTTCAATTTCTAAAAAGAAAAGAATGGTATTTACTGTCAAAAAGTCTTCTTTCCAGAGCTATGCTTTAAATAACTATGATATCAAAAATTATTATAAAAAAAAAATAGAAATAAAAAAAAAACGAAATTTTAATCTCCTAAATTATATTTTTTTAGTTTACAGTACAATCATTAATACTCTGATTTCAATCCTCACAATAAAATGGCTGCTGATATCTTTTTCAGAACAATACCTTAGTTGAATTTTATGAATTTAAGATTTTAATTGTTAAAAATAAAAATAATAAAATCCAATATGATGTTCTTTCATATAAATTATAACAAATAATAAAAATAAAGGTTAATAATCTAATACAATGTTAACCAATTATTATATATACAATAGTAATTCCATAATGGAAATAAAATAACAACAACAAAAATAAAATAGGATAAAACCTTCAATATAGACCCAATATAATTAAAAAAAATTGTCTACATAAAATAATAGAAAAAAACAAACAATATTGAGGATATATGCATGCTGTGTCAAAGAGAATCAGAAATCCTATCAAACTTATTATTCACTTGCCCCAGATACAATAATATCCAGTGGGATATTCCTAAAAAAAATTTAAAATAAGAGGTATGGAATACAAACACTGCTCAATACCTTTGAAAAGGTATTTATGGACACATTCATGCTAGCACATTTATATTATACTCACTAAGGTGTACCAGATGTACACTTATGTATGGTGTGGACACAAACCACACTAATACATTTAAAAACAAGGGATAAAAAAATTTCATCTTCCAACATTTTTTCAGACACCTGGTCACTAATGTGACTTCACTCTAATCTATAAAAATGACTCATTATTTTCAAAGAACTAGATCACCAGGATTAATGGCAAAAAAATTATTGATGCAATAATCTATGTAAAATGTTATAAACTATTGTAATGATCAGGAGAATGATCAAGATTGTTATTTTTTCTTTTTTGCTCTCTTTTTCCTTTTTTTTCTTTTTGTAAACCTATAGATCAATAAAGCCTTTTGAAACACAATATAAAAAACAAATAATACATATATTATGCAACTTTATATATATATATATATATATATATATATAGTTGCATAATATATATATATGAGATATATATATATATATATATATATATATATATATATATATATAGTCTTATATAATTTTCCACTCATCTCCAACTGACCAATTCTTAAGTAAATTTATTGAATTCATTATATCAAGAGAAAAGAGTTAAATTTTGGATTAAAAGAAAATGCATTTCTGTGCTTGCATGACATTTTTTCAATGTTTAAAGAAAAAATGTTTTTAATTTATGAGATTTTGTGTGTGTGTGGGTGTGCATGTGTAAAATTATTAAATATTTATTTTTTAAAACAAATTTGTAATTTATAGCCACAATATTTTTTTAATATATCTGATTTTTAGGAGAATATAATGTCATGTAGGAAGAAGAATTTATAAGTATCTTTATCATTGTTTATTCGATTGAAAATTTTTATTTTTAATATCTTTAAGTTTATTTTCATTTTAGAAATTATGATGTTTTTAATTAAATTTATACAAACAGAAAGATTTGAATAGTAATACATTTTTGTCATTAAAGTATATTTTTTCAGACTGAAGGTTGAAATGAAATCATTTGTATTGATAACATTATTGCTCTTTTTTAGTAGCAAAGTTGATATTTTATAATTTCATTTGAATTTATGATTTTGACGAATATTAATGATGAATATGTTTTTTGTTAAAAAAATATAATTCAAGAAAAATACAATTAAAAAAATGAATGAAAAGGCCCATGAATATATTTCAAAGTAATATTTTTAAAATTATTTCTTTAACCACTTTCAATCATAAAACTTGCTAAAAAGTTATTTTTTTTTTTGAAAACTTATAGCATTATCAAGCATTGATGGCCTAGTGGTTAGCATAGTGGTTAATGCTTTGACATATGAAAAAAAAAACTTATATCATTAGTGATCTAAATGGATTTAGGCTATTGAAACCTCTTAACGTATAATGCAGTATTAATAAAAGAGTTCCAGGAACCTACAGCATAAGGTTAATACTCTGTCATACAACACATTTTATTAACATTTTCATCATTTTAAAAATGATTACTAAAGTAATGTTTATTTTTTGAGGGAGAGAAAGAAAGAGAAATGGATGACAGAAAGTGATGTTCTAAAACATACATTTTAAATAATTCTACAATATATATATATATATATACTAACAATATCTATGTTATAATTAATTTCGTTGATATATTAATATATATTTAAAATTAAATCATATACATATAAAAATATCTGTACTACATATAAAAAAAGACCTGCTAAAATGTATATAAGATTCATTGCTAACTTCAAATTTTGATAACAATGCAAACATTTGAAACAAAAAGATATACAAACAGGCCAAACTATTTTATGTTTATTAAAATCCATTGTAATTTTAAGTATTTGAATGATTTTATTTTAGTTTTTTATATTGCTAAAAGCATTTTGATATATTTATTATGCTGTTCTCAATCTTATTATTACCAAAATTAACTGGGATATAAGAAAAATTGTCTACATTCAGTACAAACAAAAAATATAATAAATCATTTTTATTTCCATGAATAAATTTATACTATCTAAAACTACAAATATATATATTTTTAATTTATCTTAACTTGTTTATTATAAACTTCTCTTTCTTGAAAGATCTCAGTGAAACCTTTGATATTTGCAACATTTTGTTTTTACAATTAAGTTTTTATTATTTATTATATATTTATAATTTTTACATTTTTTATTTCAAATATGAAGATTATAAACAAGTCATTCTAAAAGTTAATATTTGAACTTACAAAATAGAAAAGTGAAATGCTAAACTAAATTTTTAACTATTACAATGACAGGTTTCATTATTTGATCATAATCCTGTCTAGTCATAAAAATTGTAGAATAAAATATTACTTATTTGAATTCCATTTTTAAAATAGAAACAAATTTTAGTTGAAACATAATAAAAGAATCAAAATATGTTTTAAAAATAACAATTATACTTACTATGATTAAAATTTCATAAAAAATTCTTTACTGATATTTATTAAGGCTGTAGTCTCAAGCATATGCATATAAAAATGCGATACTAGGGACCTCTACAGGTCTTAAACCACAAGCTTACTCTTTGGAAGAAAAGAGGGGTTCTTCCAAAGAGTAAGCTTGTGGTTTAAGACATATAAAGGTCCGTACTATCACATTTTTATACGCATGTGCTTGAGTCTACAGCCTTAATGAATATTACTTACGTAATCAATGTGCATTTAAATAAATTTATATTTACTGATATTTATAAAAATATTATTAAAAGCCAGTAAAAACAATTTCCACTTTTATTAAAAATACATTTTTACAACTTTACTTCTTAAAAATAAAGATTTTCAAATAAAATTTAATGGTAATCATGTATAAATTGATTTAAAATAAATGTTTTATAAATATATTCCATAAATAAGTTTAAATAAGTAAATAAATGACTGTAAATTATAATTTTTCTTTTCAAAATAAAAAACAAAATACATACATGGAATTGCCTTGAGGTCAAATAATCTACTAATTGATGTTCAGGCATTGTTAGTTACATTTCATATTCAAATTTTGTTTGAGGCCTGTATGATACTGACATCTTCAGATATTTTTAAAACTAATAATTTTAATTAATGATTTCTAAGCAAAAATGGAAAACCAACACTATAGTTAACCACAAAATAGCAAAAAAAAAAACCAAAATGATAGCAAGAATTCCTCAAAACACCAAATACTTTTGTAATGATTAGAAAATATACTAAAACATTTTTTTAATTTCTTGAATCATTGATAATTAGAAATCATGAATTTTGAAGAACTTGGATCAATTGCTTAGCCATTTACAAGATTCCTGAATAATAATATAATTTTTTTAAAATTTATTATGGATTTTTATGTTTGGATAACAATTTATGTAAATGGATATTTTTTTTATAAAATTAGTTAATCTTTTTTTTCAAATATTTATATAAATCAGAATTATACTTTTTGTATTAAAATATAAATTTTCATTTAATAATTTTCTATTCTATTGTGTCAACTGCTTGTTGGTGCTATTTATATTCAAAAGTGCCACCATCTAGGCCTACATATCTGTACCAAAAAGCACAGAAAGAGGCTATTTAATACACAGTATCTGGTAGCCACAGATGATGACATTAATTTCTATGCTATAAAGAACAGAAAAGATGCTGTTATAGTGGCAACCAGACTGTTATAGTGTTACACACTTTATCACAATGCTCACAGTTCAATGTTCTCTACAGTATCACCTGAGGGTGTCTGGACTTCAGCCTGCCACAACTCTTCAAATATGCATATCAAAGGAATTAGCTTACAAGTTATTTGACATACTATTATCTCACTAACAATTGTCCTCCCATCGCCATGCTTCCCTACTCAATGTGGAACCTTCAAATCAATTTAGAAAAATAGGTCCAAGGAAGATTTTGACAAGCTTACACAAAGAGTCATGTTTTTGTGAGAACATGTCCACAACAAATAAAATGGCTGACAGGTCAAAATCAGGTCAACTGCTGTCCACAGAAGCTAGCCACTTGGGGAATTTAGTAATTCTTCTGGAATAAAATCTTTGCAATAAGGTAGGTCAATTGATAATGTTTTAATTTTTGCAGATGTGAAAAAGGAATAGCCCTCTGGCCTAAATTGCAAGACTAAGATTTGACTTTTTGGGGTGACTTGGAGTTCAAGTGGGTTTTGAAATTTGTTGTTAGCATCAAATTGTTCTCGACTAAATTACAGAAATTGATGAATGAAATCAAAATGAAGTACATTAAGCCTTTGGACAACAACAAAAAAAGAAGGATGTATGAGTATGAAAATTCTCATACTTCTATCCAGAGAAACCAAAAGTAATTGTCCAAATACCAAATCCATTGATTAATTAATCTTGAAATACCCAACCAAAAAGGCATAATAAAAACAATAAAAAAAGCAAATTGAGTTGGAAATTATTAATCATTCTTAATAGGTGTGCTATTAAGATCCATACACATATTATCTTTCAAAGATAGCTATTGTAAGAAATTAATCAATAAATAAAATTAATAAATAACTTTTTTTAAATTTTTTTCAAAAATGACCTGAAAAAGTAAAAGGCAGTTCAGTAATTAAAGCATTCTCAGCATCATTTTTTGGCCACCACGATATAGTTGTAAAGTTTGCAGGGAGTGGAGGGGAGGAAGGTTTTGCCACACAGGCAGTTATGCTAGAATAGAATATTTGCAATAACATATGTTAGTGTAAAATTGTTCCAGTAAATGTTATTAAGGAAATTAATGAATTATGTTAACCCATATGATTTTTATATTCTTTCACAAAGAACAGGGTGGACCTGGTAATGCTATATGTATGTGTTTTTGTTTAGCATCAATGCCATCAAGCAGCTGACATGATAGAATAGAAAGTACCTTTCATTTTGTAGATGTATTCTACAGCCAAAAATGAGTCAGAGAATTTGTTTGACACTAATATTTGATGTCTATTTATTACTTGGGTTTATATAAATAACTCTAGAAATAAAGTGTTAAAGTAGATACCTGTTGTTAATTCAGATTTTAGGAATAGTAACTAACCAAATTGTTGTTTGAAAAATGAATTTTTTTCTAATTAAAAATTGTAATTTGTTTTGAGAAAATGTTTTCGCAATACTAATCATACAAAATAGAAAAACAGGCAATTCATATAACAGTCATAATTATTAACAGAAGTGTTTTATATAATTATTATGACTAAGCGTATGAATTGAAAATCCTATTTTTTATTTTTTCCACTACTTTATCTTTTCCACCTAATATGGCATGAAACAAATACAGACTAAACTGATGATGAGCGTAGAAACTGCTAATATGCTACATGGAAAAAAAATTATTTAAAGAATAACTGTTATGATTATTATATTGCAAAAATCATAATGCAATTTGCATTTAACTTAGATTTACTAACAGAAAGTTTAACAAAAGAATGTATTGTTAATTAAGGGTGTGCCAGATATCTGATCCATATAGAATATTCAGTCTGAGTTAAACCCTATTAAATATACACCAAATTTATTTTGTGATAAACTCTATATTATATTTGACAATTGTTTTTTTTTTTATTATTATTTTTAAATCAGAGATTTTTTAAAAACTGATACTAATAATAGTTTTTCTTATTATCAATCATTTACTTTTTAAAGATTTCTAGCTCTCAATTCCAAACTTAGATTGATCTTCTCAATACAGCTGCATGATGTAATTAAATCACATTTCTAACAATTTATTGTGAAACACGCACATACGATAATATGTCTAGTTTTAACTTCCAATTTTTAAAAAATTAAGTTATCGTTTCAAAAAACTAGCGTTATTTTATCCAATATCTATTTTTTTTTTTTTGTAAAAAAAAAAAAGAAATATTAAGTAAAATTGAATGACAAGAGAAAAGAAGAGGAAAAAATATTTAGAATAATAAAAAAATTGTACTTGCTGATGTATAATTAATATTGAAAGGAACTCGGATAAAGAATAGTGGAGGGAAAAGTGACATTAAAGGAGGGAGTAAATTATTTAAGTATAAAAACATTTCTGAAAATAAAAAGTAACTTATTATATAAAAGGGTGTGTTATAAAGGCATAATATTTTTATTTATATAAATGCTACAAGTGGGTAAATTGGTTACTTGTTTGTCTTGAAATATGTAAAAGCATATGAAATGGTGATCATGCGATGTATATATCTTTATTGTAGCCTCAAATTTAAAATGCAAAATAAAATTATGTTGGGGGGGGGGTAAGCAATGGTAAATTAGTATCCAATGCATAGTTATTTCAACCTGACTTTAGGCAGAGAACTAAGCATATATGTTTTTAAAATTACTTGATTAATTATTATTATAGTGCACATTATGTCTTGATAATGATTAACCCATCAATTTATGTATAAGTGTCATGATTAACTAATTTGACACCAATTAATTATATTATGCTCTGATATCTTAAGTAGATCAATATATATTCTACTTATAAAGGTTCAATCAATCTCATATCTAGACATATACTTTAAAATATCATTTTTAGGCATGCACTCAAAATTAAACATGAAATGTTTAAAATCAAAAGCATTCAAGAAATAGCATTCTTTCATTTTTATGAGTTGTTACCATGTCCTAATTTGTAAAATGTAAAAGCTGATTGTGCAAGGCAAAACCATAAAGATAATCTGAAAAGACTTCATGCATTAATTCAATCCTTTATTTAATTAATAGAAAAGCAGGAATATAGACTACTAATTAAAGATGCCAAACATTACTTACCTACAGTGGATATCAAGTGAGTACTCAATCTATTTTAACAAAGATGTTTTTATATAAAGATTTGAGCTATTATAATTTTAGATTAATGATTAATTAAATTTTCAAAGCTGAGTAAGAAGCTTGCCTTTGTTTTTTTGTTTTTTTTTATAAAAAAAGCAACTAAGATATTTATTACAACAGATCAGCAACTGATTGATAAAAAAGATTATTGATCTATAAAAAATTATTATGTTATTAGATATGCAAATGATTTTTAGTGTTTAACCTTTGAAGGAAGCCATTTGGCTATATTTTTTGATGAAAACAGTCAATCTAGTTGAAATATTATAAGTGACTGGGTAAGTAATTGTGTTTTGTTTTTTATTTATTTACATTTGTTAAAAAAGAAGTATTGAAAATATTTTTTAATTTAATATTTCAGTATGTGCTTGCATGTTTACCATCAAGAGCAAATGCTTGCAAATGAATAACTGTTTTAACTCCAGAAATTTTTTTTTAAAAAGCTTGAACTTAAATATAAAATTTGGGGTGATTATAAATTAATCTATAAACCACAAATATAATTTTTTATGTACTCAAGGTATATCAACAGGGATCACATATAGCAGGTAGAAGAATGATTTTTAGATATGGGAGCTAATTATGAATAACCAAAAACAGTGAATGCCTCATTAAAAGTACCACCTCATGGCTTATAGGTTAAAATGTTGATTTATTAAAGGATGGGTACTGTTTTCACCATAAACAATCATCTACAGTTACACATTTAATATGCAATCTAGTCATTATGAGCATTTCATGTTATCAGTCAGTTTTCTATATTAACTATAAAAATCAACTTGCGCATTTGTGTACTATCTTTTAACTACACTCTAACAGTAATTCTGATTTAATTTTTTTTTTTTTTTTTAAACTTGATCCTTTGATAATTAAAAAAGCAAGGATAATGAAAGACTTAGTAAAAGCTGAAAGTACTTAGTTATGATGTTTACAGAGACTGTAAATCATTAATGAGTGTGATTACAACTAGATTTGGGATCATGGTTTTAACTTAATCAAGATTATATAAATAAGTTAGAAAAGACAATCTAAAAACATCCAGTCTTAACTGCTTGGTTAAGTAGTCATATTTTATGGAAAGATGATAATAACACAGCAGAAAGCAGTGGGAGTTCTAAATAAATGCATGGAATTCAAATTATAAATGTTTCAAGATCTGAACAAAAATCATCACTAGTAGCTAAGGAGCTGTCATAATCTAAAATTGATGTAACTACTATTAATGAAATTTATTTTCCAGAGGGAAGAAATTTAATAGAACAGGTAGACAGCTACAAGTTTGGAAAGGCAGATCAACACTGAAAAGAGATAGAATGGTATTGCATCCACTATAAAGTATTTGTATTTTTTAAAAATTCTTGATATAATTGGAAGGGATTTGAACTCAGATTTTCAAGCTCCCTACAACTATCTACTCCATCTTATATGATCAATACACATGACCACATAATGTGAAAAAAAGTAAATAATCTCTCATATACATATTTTATGCTGAATCAGCATTCATCAATTGGTCAAAATCATCATACCCCACCCATATATGTAAATAAAAAGCTAATTGTGTTAAAATTTGTTTTGCACAAAAATGGATGCATGCTTTTATTCACTCATATGTTCCAATGTTAAGAATTCAGTGAAAAAAGGCATCTACTCCTTGCTGGATAACATTATTATAACATTACCATTAAAATCATTTTTTTCTTGGTGAATTTGATGCAATATTAATACACACAGAAGATATTGGTAGTGAGAAATTATTAAAAATTAATATTCTTACTGTAAACTTAAATAATCTGCTACTATAGAATTTTTGCACTACCACAAACACAATGTGTAAGAGGTAGAACAGGTATAAAACAATATTCAACAATAGAATTTAATAGATTACGTTGTAGCTAGAAATCAGAATACAACAGAAACAATCATATACGACAGCAGATTATTGGATCGATTGTAAATGAGTATGCTCAAATGTTAAATTATACTTTCATTAAAAAATAAATCTTATTCCAATGATATTTATAAAAAACAGTTTTTTTTGTAGAAGCATCTATTATTCATGCTAAATTATGCATGCAAAATTTTAATAGCTGTTTATTATTAAAATTGCTAATTTAGTTTTTCAGAATTGTCCTGTTGCTGAGTTATGCAATTCTCTTAAAAAATATTATTGATACAAATAAATTTATTCTTGCGTTCATTAAAAAAAAAAGAATCCCATCTTATTTTCTGAAAATGTAAAGACAGGAGTTCAATAACTGGAAAAAAGCTTAGAAATGAATATAGATTAAAACTGCAAAGAAAATATAGACAGCGATTATGATAATTTTAGTTTCATTTTTTTTATATTGAAAGCAACATACAGATCTGAAACATGGTATCACATTCCTATTACATCCATTAAGGGCACTCTTTTACATGATAACAATAAATTTTTAAACAAATGTTAGAAGTATTTTGATCATCCAAGAATTGAGATAATTAATTTAAAGGTTTTATATATTATATTTATTCATTCAGATGTAGACAAAGATATCCAGCTTAGTCAAGTTAAAACAGATCTTTGCAATCATATCAACAAATTAAAAATCCTTCTCCTTTTTCTTTTCAAAAACTTTATTTTTTTATATCAATACTGAACATATATATACTACAAAACTCCAATGTTTCAACTGATTTTAAATCCATACAGTCATTTTCAAGGATCTGTATGGAGATAAAAAACAGTTGAAATGTTGGAGTTTTGTATTTTATATATATATATATATATATATATATATATATATATATAAAATATCAATACTGAATATATATCAATACTATATATATATATATATATATATTCAGTATTGATATAAAAAAATAAAGTTTTTGAAAAGAAAAAGGAGAAGGATTTTTAATTTGTTGATATTATTGTAGAACATATATATTTTAAAAGAAAAAGTGGATGTACATTTGCTATGTTATAATATATGATCTTTGCAATCTTACATATGAAAACACTATAGTTACTCATGAGATACTTGGAAAAATGATAAAATAAGATACTGATAGCTTCATAAATATTGTAAATTTTTAAACTTAGATGTATTAAGTTGCTCCAACAGATTTTAAAGATGCTTTTATTGTTGCAGTTTTTAAAATTAAAAAGATAGTATCTACTACAGTAAAAATTTTAAGAATTTTGTTGAATTATGTGCTTTCAGTTATAGATGAATAGTTATTGTAAATTCAATGTAGGTTAGGGAATCAAGAAGCACTATGAATATAGTTTTTATTGCCAGAAAAATGCAAAAGAAAGTGTCAGGAACAATAAAGTAATTTTTATATTATCTTATTAATTTGGTCAAGGAATCTATAACACTATGTTGAAATTAGAAGAAATGTTATTAATGCTGGTGGAAAATCTGAGTCATTTAAAATGAAAATTAGTGTTAAAGAAGTAAGGGTCCTAACTATAACTTTATTTTCAATTTTTAAGATAGGATCTTTGGAATTGTTGATACTTGACTTAATAAATCAGGGATCAAGATATGATGAAGAGTTGATAAAATTATTAAATTCAAATTGATTAAAAGCAAAATCTAAAACTTCATCTTTTTGGATATTGGATTTGCAGTATGGAGATGACTCTACTATGCTTGATAATGCAAATAATGTATTCAATATTTTGAATGCAATATGTAAAGACTTTGGTTTAATTGTAATAATATGTTGGACTATTTCCATCATCTATCATTAAATGTTGAATGTCTAAAAAATTTTGTGCTTTATTTAAATTTTTTCAAATACAAACAACTGTCAATAATAACAAACACAACACAGGTTAGTAGATTACATAACATTTCAAGTGGTATGATTCTTCACTCTTTTTTGTTGTTTCTATGCTGACCAGTGACCATGATAGCATAGGAATCACACTTATACCTTTAGATTCTTAAATACTGAATTTTAAGACAATAATTTAATCAACAAAGCTATTCTGTCAAAGGTTTTTGACAGAATAGCTCATTTGATTAAAGCATTGCTTTAAAATTCAATATTCAAGAATCTAAAAAGTTTCACTCCTAATAGCATCATCATTGGTTAGACTAGAAACATCTGAAGAAGAGTTGAGAATAATTCTACTTGAAATGTTGGGTAATCTACTAACCTGTGTTATTGATGATGAAGAAAATAGTTCACCATATTATTACATCTAAGATACCATCATCACAAACCTTCAAGAAAATACTTTTGTTTAATAATTAATATTCAAAAAACTCAAGTTCTTTTCCAATCAGTGGTGGAAGAAAAATGTTCAGCAACTTTAAAATTGAATGATTACCAACTCAAGAAGTTAAGCTAATTTAAATATCTTTGTAACTTTTCAAGTAAAAAAGTGAAGTTATATGTTAAGGTTCAACACAGGTTTCAATATGCTGCTGCTAGTTTTAATAAGTTAATAAATAAGGCATACAGTTACATTAAATTACTACTGCATACAAATTAGTTTTGTTGTTAAAATGTTTTAACATTTTTTAAAAAATTAAAATTAGTTATATGTAAAAATGTCATTTTACATAAATTATTGTATAGAAGTGAGACTTGAAGATCTTATGATATATCATAAAGATATTAGAAATTTTTTATTTAATACCACAATATATTTATATGATATCATGAAATCCATTATAGTAAAATATATTTTAAACTGAACATGTAATATGAATAAACAATACAAGAATTTTACAGAAATATTTATAAAATACTAGTTTTCTACTTCACATTTGAGTAGTAAGTAATTTAAACTGCACTTTATGCAAAAAAGTGAAGCTTATCTAAACTTATTAAAGAGTTATATGGCTAAGCACTTTCAGAGAACTTAAGTCTCCATATGAAGACCACATTCTCATTATAAAGGTTATTTCAAAAATGTTTAAAATTATTTTCACTGGAAAGATATGTTCAAGAATAAAATACATTGCAGTATTGCAATTAGACATAGTGTTGCGGTATTATATAAAAAAGTTTGCTGCAGAATAAGTTTACAAACAGTATCACAAATTAACAGACTAATAAACTAACATATTTTATTTGTGCACATTTTCATAGATTCACATTCATTAGAAAATTCAACTTTAATGCATTATTAACAGTATTTTGTAGTATCTTTATGAATTTTTTACTTGAAACAGAAATAGTCATATTAGTTAGTGGCTGGTGAGTCTTTTACCCTGTTTTCAAGTTTGAGAGGTTGATTTTTAAATTATTCTGCAGCAAATTTTATATATATGGCTTAAAAGATTTCATAATTGTCAGATATATATATATATCAATCAGGTTTAAAAATATTTATAAATAAATTTTTATTGATTAAAAAATTCAACCCTTCTAGCAAAAGTATTGTAAACAATTCCCCTCATATATGAAAAAGGAAGAAGTTAATGAGGGTATCTCTTTTAACTTTAAAAATGTATTGTTATTTTCTAACACTAGAGGTATTCAATTATATTGTAACAGTTGCAATGAGTTAATCTTAAAACATTACATATAAATATTTATAGTCTTCAAATTATTATTTATTATATATATCTATAATAAAGTAAAGAAAAAAATTGTTTATATCTATATGTCCTAAACCATGAATGATTTTTTTTATTTCTAATGTAAATCTTGAGGAAGGTTTTAGTTTATTTAATTTTCCAGCATTACCCTCAAGGATGGTCTTAAGTCAAAAAAATTCCCATACTGTTCAAGAACCATATTTTCCATGTATACAAACTGTACTTTTATTCTTAAATTATATTAATTTTTATCTTCTGCTCCGAAGATGATTTTAATTTATTTATTTTCATCTTTTTTTAAAAAATAACTTTTTTATGTTATTTTGTTTTAACTTTGAAATAAATAAATATAGCTCAAGTAATACTCTGAAAAATATAATTTTTTAAAAAAGAAAACTTTCAATTTTTTAAAATTTTATTTGAACCGATTTACTTATTTTTAACCTATTTTATGTTTAGAATAAATTATTACATCTTGAATTTATTTATTTGGAAAAATTAAATATGGCTTATGTAGCAAATCATATTTCTTTAGAATCAAAATTTTTAATTGTCCAAACATTATGAGTAATTGATTTTAGACTTAATTTTGCACTGAATTATTATTAAACATCATTGAATTTTACTATCTATATTTGAAATAAAGTGAATTTAATTCTATTTTCACTTTTCATCTTGCATATTTTGGAATAAAAAAGCATAAATTATATTGGTAAATTTTTAATTTTACAATCAAAGAGTTATTACTTCAATTTGTGGTTTTTAATTTTTATGTATAGTACAATTTTCCAATATTGTTTTAAGCTACTTAACTTCTTTACTTTAATGGAAGGACCTTCTTATGGCCAAATTATGTTTTTAAAATAAACAATGTATCGAAAATTTGGAATATAATGTAAATATTTTTAATACAAATTTGATCAAACTCAGACTGACAGTATATAAAAATGTTTTGTCTGGTGGATTACTATATGTAATTTACTTTATATGTTAGTTGGCTTTAGATCTCATTAAATATAATTATATGTGTGTTACAATTAAGAAAGATATATTACTAAATATAGTTAACTGATAAAATACTTTATATTATGTAATTCTTAATACTGTGCTATTTTTTATTTATAATATATTATCTCATTTTATATATGAACTGACATTTGTTTTTCAAAATAAAACAGCCTGATTATGAGTAAATACATTAGTCAGTAATAAAATGTTTATTCAACACTAAGCATCTTCAATTTGCTATCAAGACAACCTTTTGTTAATGAAAAAGTCTGACATCTTTCTCTATGATCAAAGATAATAAATAGAGAGTAAATATTTGACAATTGACTGAAATAGATTCAAATTTTTAATTTATAGAAGCTTAAATAAACCCCATTAAACATGTAAGTAAAATCTGTTTTGAAAGCACATTAACAAATAGTATCCACCTTGACAGCAAATTGAAAATTCTTGATGTTGAATAAGCACAGGCTGCTTTTATGTATTTGCAAACCAAATTAGCATTGAGAAAATATCAGCTTTGCTGCTTTAATATATATATATATATATATATGACTTTATATTGTAATTATTTTCAGCTTTGCTGCTTTAATATATATATATATATATATGACTTTATATTGTAATTATTTTCAGGATATTCCAAGTAATAGAATAATTAAATAGCTGATATTTTAGTGCAATAACAAGTACCTTCAGCAGAGTGTCCTCTTTCTCAAATCATAGGAATGTGTGTGAGATTTAAAATCATTATTTTATCTTTTTCCTTTTCCTCATGTTTAAATCCTATAAGTTGAAAGTTTTAAAAAATAGTTTGTCTTCCAATAGATTCTTCCAAATGTTTTTTTTTTTTAAATTTACACCATTCATTCAAACTCTTGGGCATTTAAAAATCTCTATAGCTTCTCTTAGCAATCTCTGGTCATATTGTTCAATTTTTACTAGAATATTTGTTTTATCAAAATTGATATCATGATTAATTAATTTTATATGAGAATAAATAGCTGATGAATTGGATATTACAATTGATTAAAAATTGAGATCACAAATGGCTCTAATTTTCTTCACACCCATTCATTTGAAATGCCTCCATTCTATAAACAAATCTTTCCCATAAAGATTAATTTTACTACATGGAATATCCTGAAAATAATTATAATGTGAAATCACCATTTATCCATGATAATATTAGAATTAACATATATATATATATTTAAAATTAAGCTCTATTAAATAAATGCTTAGCTTGAGTTGGTTTTTTAAATCTGGTGTCCTAGTTCCTTACTGAAGAGAGCCATAGCTCAAAACAAATCTGGAGATGGGGACAATCCTAGATAAAGATGATTTGAATGCCTTCTCTTGTAGTAGCATTTATCATAAAAAAATTAAAAAAGGCTTGATTAGAGCTTATTAGCATGCTCTTAATTTTACTTATTTGTAAATGCAAGCTATATTGAAATAGTCACATCGGTACAATATATATATATATATATGTTATGTGACATCTGACTTTATATATATATATATATATATATATATTTGAATTTAACAACAGTGAAGAAGGGTTAAGGAATTAACCAAAAGTCCTTTTGCAGATTAAAAGGTTGTATATAATAGTTATTACCATTATATTTATTATTTTTATTGTTATTACAATAGTTTTTAATTAATGAACATTTTATTTGTATATATATATATTGTAATGGAACATATATATATATATATATATCCAATCTAAATGAAGAAAGATATATCCAATCTAAATGAAGAAAGAAGGCCCCAAATGTTGGTAGGCCATTTGTAATGGAAAAATATATTATGATCTCAAATGATATGTTATAAAAAAAAAAAAAAATTGGATAAGATATATCTATGATGCACCTATAAATTAACCAAGCTTCAGGGTAACTTGCCAATTATAATAAAATGTATGTGCCATGCAAGAAGAAATAACATATCTTCCATCATTCAACTCAATGTAAATATTATACAAATAAGAAGTGTAATAACCTATATATAGCATGTTATACACATATTAAGAGAAAAGAAACTGCCTCAAAATAAATATACTAAAAATATACTGTTACCACGACTAACTATATAAAATAATCTTAATAGTATAGAGCATTGACTAGAGTATGTTACCAATTAGTTCTCAGGGTTAATTTAACTTACAATTAATTATATACCAAATATAATTTGAAACAAAAGGAATTTTATTGAATCCAAAATATATCTATTCAATTGAAATTACCAACAATTTACTATTTTCATATCTGCTAGCTTGTGGAACTGATGTACTAAAAAATAAAGGGGAAAAAAAACTCAAATAAAACTCAAAATCACTCTTTTATATAAAACAAATGGCATAACTTTATTTCAAGATTGCAGTTTTAGATTTATATAATAGTGTACATATACATACATATATCTGGGAAACATAATAATGGTTTTGTTTTACAAATACTCAATTCTTTTATATGTAAATCAAGTATAAAGTTTAACAATAACACACATAATTTGCAATTTATATTCACATAGGAACTGTATAAGACATTATGAAATTAAATAAATATACAAATAGATAAACAAATTGTAGATATCTCATTAAATTAGTAATTTAAATCATAAATGGATTTCTTTAATATATTTTTTTTAAATAAATACTACGTTAAAGTAGAAAATAACTAAATGACTGAATTAAGCAAATATTAAATGGATTCAATTAATGAAACATTTATCAAAAATCATTTATACACACATAAGTCATAAATTCAATGTCCACATAATGTAAATCACCTAAATAAACATTTAAAAATAACCAAGTGATTTACATCTATATTGCATAAGTTCTGGATGATCATAGCATATACATAACATGTATGGATTATAGCAATTGGCCTAATGCTTATAAATTCAAACATTTACAATTACAAAATATTGTTGGTTGGTTTGTGAATGATTACAAATCATTATAGCACAAAACACAGACATTCTTATACTTTAAAGCACTAACATAACTGAGTGCATCCTAAAGGAATCACATCCTTTAAACAAACTTATCTTGACATTACATACTAAAATACAAGCAACCTCACCTACTATGGTGGAAAATTTAGTTTTAATTAAATCTCATGAGTGATAGACCCAAAAAGAAGACTCCATAATGCAACTAGCATAAATATATCAAAAGCATGGTGGCTTCCAAAATAATATCTACATTTGAGGCAAAATAGGATGCCTGGACCTTTTGTCTCTGTGCATCAGAAAAATATTGGAGAGGCTCACCGAAATCAACAACAATAGGTATCTAGAAATATGTGATTTCAATCACTGGAAGCATAAGTATTATAAACTCATGGACAACTGTAATACTGATGGGGAATTTATCCACTCCATCCAGCATAATAATAATAACTATAATAAATAAGGTCTGACATACTAAGACCATTCTACAACTAACAATGCCAAGATAAAAACTTCACAATAGTTGACTATAATTATAACCATAATTTTAAACCTCAATAAACAATAAGTAATGTCTGCACCAACAAATAAATTCAAAAGTCAATTGACTAAAATATAAATAAAGATAATGACTAGCATATGAAATATTGGCACTAAGATATAACATACACAAGTATGGAATATTAAATATTCTAACCTATGAAAATCATTGGACATGAATAAAATGCAACCAAATTGTGAGAATAATAATTGAAGAACTAAGATAATTATTAAACAATGATATTATTTATAAATACAGTTCTATAAATTTGTACATTTATGCAATTCCTATGCAATGAAATATAATTTATTGCTTTCCAATTTAAATTGACAAATGACTTTTATTATTTAGTACACCTGTATGCAAACGTGAATCAAATAAAAAGTAATATATATATATATATATAATTACAACATATTTGCTTAGTTTAAGCTATAAAATGTCTTTAAAATAAATAAACAAACATATATACTAAAATCGACTTTCATCATTCTTAAAATTTTAACATTCAAAAGAAATTTGTAAGTTAGTTTCCAAAGATTTCAGTTGTATATTCTTTCATAAAGATATATTTAAATGTTACATAAAAAATAATAGACAATAGAAAAAAAATAAGATAAATTTTTGTTACCATCTAAATGCTTTAGTGACCTGTCATTTTCAAATCAGCCAGTTATTTCAAGCACTTTCACTTATTTTATTCGTACTAAAAATGGCTCAAAGTGACATTAAAATATGTACATATTATAAGTAAATTAACAGATTGGTTTCTTGTTATTAAAACAATTGACTTCAATCATTTCCTTAATATCCAATTATATACCAGTTAAGTTGAATATTACTTTAGATCATTAAGAAATTTGGAAATTACATTAGGATATATAATTATAAATAGCTATTTTTTAACTTATTTATGAACGCCAGTTTAGTTTTAGGTTTTATGTTTTACAAGGCTCCAATGATGATATATTGGCAAGAAGAAGAGGCAAATTGCCCCAAATAATAAAAGTTGTACTTAGCAAATAATATTTAGTATTAAACCTTAATCCAATAAATATTGTAATGAAATTATGATAAGAATTTGGAGAAATAATGAACAAAAGTTATGTCTTCTTCTTTTTTATTGCGTTTCCTATATAGTAATAATAGTAATAATACTAATGACGATTCTCCTGTGTTCCATAGCCAGCTCCTAGCCTATTGTTGTAAATTCACTGCTGATTTAAAAAAAACTCTTTAACACTATTGTTTAGCAATTTTAAAATATTTTTTTAAATAACAAAATAAAAAAAAATAATGTCAATAAAAACAACATTTATATTACATTGAAAAATTTGATTTGTAATTTACAAATCAAATGAATAACTAAACAACCAGAATAATATTACTACTTTTTTTTTATTTTTTAAAATAAATAAATAAATAAATAAATAAAGGTACAATATAATTATATTTAGCAATTTAAATACTACTGTTAACGATTATTTCTTTACACACACACTTACACACATATATTGCCATTATAATGATCTATCTCAAAACAAAGCATATCATAATAAATAAATAAACCTGAACTAAATAACAATAAAACAATTAATAACAATAACAATAACAACTTATTTACAAATCCTTAAATAAAACAATATCAAAGACATTTTTTAAAACCATACTAGAACTTCAAAAAGTAAAGATGAATTTTCTATCCTGTACAATATATTCTATGAATTTAACTTTTACTAAAAAATATTTAAACCAAAAGTGCATAAATTGAAATTATTTATGGGATTAAAATTTTTGATTTTAAATATGATCTTATTCATTTTATATATTTATTACAATGCATTAAAACACCTTTGTACTCTTTTTGACTTTGTTCATACTCAACCAAACATCATGGAGTTATTAAAAATAACACAGTGAATTTGTATAGAGTGTAATTCCCTTCTGATGAAAACTACATAAAAATAATAGTAACACAATAGTTGTAAATAATAAAAATAGAAGTCTCTTTTCAATATTTACATTAATTTTTCTATCCTATTCCATTTTCTCTGCCTTTGTTTTTATTTCTGTTTCTACTTTGGTACACATATACATTGCTACATTTATTATATTATAGTTTCAAGTGATATACAACATATTTTCAGATTAGTCAATTGCTTTTTTTAGATTTTGTTTTTTATGTAAATCACTGATTTTGAATATATCTAAATCATTCTTATATAAGAGTTCCTATTTTTCATCCTATTCTTAATTTTATTTTTTATTTCTGGAGAGAGACATGCACATATAATTGCAGAAGATATATATATATATAATTCCAAATACACAAACAATTTTTTATTGAATATTAAATGACATCATCTGTGCTATTACATGAGAACTAATATTTGTATTAAAGTGAATATACTTTTGTTTTGTATTGTTGTGAGTCATTTTTAATAATTATTTTGTATCAGAAATTCAATATATCCTACAATGTAATGATAAACTAATTTCTACAGTTAGTTTCCAAGATAACATCTGATTGTATGTGATATTTAAGAGCCTTTATGACATGTTGATTGTAACAATTCATTCATTGTCAAACTGAGATTTAATTAATTTTTATTTTACTAATTATTATTAATTCAGAAATATATTGGTCAGTAATATATATATATATATATTCATGAAAGCAGCCCATGCCTATTCTATTCAACACTAAGAATCTTCAATCTGCTGTCAAGACAATTTTTATTAATGAATAGGCTAATACTCAACTTTGGTTATGGTTAAGATGATTAAATAAACACTAATAGATTGAGACTTTACTGAAACTACTAATCAATTACAATGACAAAAAAAAATTACAATGACAATTACAATTTTAAATGTTTTATTTAATTTAGAAACTGTATTTGTTTGATCGTTTAGGATATATTTTGTGAGTTTTACATTATTCTATCAAATGGATTTTCTTAAAATTTTGTTTATGTTAGAAATAAATTGCAACAACATGACAATGAAATATTTCAAGATAGTCAGGTGGCTTCAAATATGTTCCACATTAGTTCAGTAAGTTTTCAGTGACGTGCATGAGAGTGTGGTATATATTTTTTTTTAAAAAAAAAAAGCATTCATATAAAATTCAAATAAAAATAAAAACAAAACAAATCTTATTTCTCTTGATTGTAAAAGTTTCTTTTTTATATGCATTTTTCATAAACAAAATAATATTGAAATCAATTTTTAATGTGCTGTGATTTTACTTTAAAACATTATACAGACTGCAACATTATTTTTATTCTTCGTTTTAAATAGGGATAATTACAAAAAAAATTCATATGCTAAAAAATTAAAAATAATATGTATAAAATATTTTATAATAAACAGTTTTATTTATTGTGCAAATAATAAAAACTTAATAATAAAAAATATTTTATAAGAAACACTTTTTTACTGTTCATTAGAAAACCAAAAAATAATTATTTTTTATCAACTACAATTGGTTTTTTTATATCTAACTTAAAATAAAAGTGTGGGGGTATTAATTAATGCAATTACTATTTTTATAGTAAGTGACTGAACTAATTATTTTTTGAAATATTACCAAAATCAATCTTTCCTTTGTTTTTGCTGTAATATCTTCAAAGTGGTTTGGATAAATTGGCTAATTAATTTCTGGCTACAATTTTATTTTAAATCACTTATAAAAACGATAATTATAATTGAATAAGACAAGTATCTTTGGTTTTTTAATGCACAGTAAATAAATATATTTATTATAAAATACTTTTATATATATATATATATTAAAATTAGAATTCTAAATACAATTAAAGTACATAACAGTAATCATAATTGCTGATATCATTAACTTATAATCTCACTCATTAATTACCAATAAAATATTTTGTTAAGCAATTGGCTTGGTGGGAGAATAGTTTATAGATGAGCAACAGTTTCTGAGCATTTCTATTAGGGGGGGGGGTTAAAATAATCAGTCTTATCATTTGTAATATAATTATTGTTTTTGCCATTAATGAAAGTTGAGCCTGCAGTAATTAACTAGTAAAAGAACTCTCCAAAACAAACATTTATAAAATTAATGATTTGATACTTCAAAACCCATTGTAATTGTTAATGTTTTTAAAATTAAAAAAACAACAACAACCCATTGTTATATAAGAATTGAAAGAAACAAAATTATTAATGGACACAACTATTAAGGAATGATATTGTGCAGATTTAGGATTATGAGAAGTTAGAAAAATGTTTTTAATGCTCTTATGTGTACATAGAAATTAAAAAGGGAACTTAATGTCTTGAACCAATAATAATAACAAAGTGATGAAATTAATGACTAAAAATGACCAGATCCATTTTTGGATGAGAAAAAAAACTCAGTTATCAATATGAATAAAAAAAGTGTGATTCGCAAATCATTTTAGTGCATGAACATAATTTGAATTTTTAACATCTTCATGAATTTACATTTCATAGATATTGTGACAATATTTAGTAACTTCACAAATTTTTATTCTAAAATATTTTTGAAACGTTTAAATTTGATTTTTTTAAAATAATAATTCTATTAATTAGAGATACTTCCAAAAATAATAATAATGATAAAAAAAATCTTTTAAGATATTTATAATAATGAAAAAAGCAAGTCATATATAACATGACATTACTTTTATAAGCTTGTATTTACAAAAATGCAATACATAGAATGTACCAATAGCTCAAACAAGCTCTTAATTAATAAGTGCTGTGTGAGAAAATATTTAAAATCTCTATTCAGAACACTCCTATCTCCAGACCAACTGGTTTTGAGCTTATGGCTCACATCAGTGGAGATCTAGAACATTTGGACACTAGATCTAAAATATCAACTCAAAACCCAGCACTTATATCATATGGAATATTTAAGTAGAAACTCTGAAATTTTTGGACATGAAAATGTCTTTAAATCCAGCTATCTAACTTAAATAGTTATATGGGACTGAAATAAATTCAGAATCTACCATATTTTAATAGCCACAGCATAGTCAAAGCCTTAAAGGTAAAATTATAATAATCAAAAAAGCAAGTCATAAATAATGTGACATTACTTTCATAAGCTTGTATTTACAAAAAAATTATATCAGGCAGTGCATCTATGATAATTACTTTGAAGTCACAATCATAATTAGTGAGATTTTATTCTAGATACAACTTGAATTTTTTTTCAGATAATTGAACTGGAAAGGCATTTACATTATATGGGAAGATAAAAAGCAATTTATAAGCTTGCATTTCTTCTCTTCAAAATACAATAATCTACTATATCCAAAACATTTGATTTCAAGTCTTTACATGATATTTAAAACTGGGTAAAACACAAGCCTTGCCTACTTATAGACATATCTATGATACAATTGAATAATTACAAATATTAATTCATCAATAAAAATAATAAACATAAAATAAATTAAAATAGTTATCATAAAAACAGTAGCATAAAATAATGTGATTGTGTGTATATGCCTTTAAATACATATATAATCAAACTGAAATTAATGAGTACATGCATGAATATGTTTGCTTAGCATATAATTATTCTTTTATTATTAAATCAATTTTTACTTCAGTACATATAATTGCTCCTATCATTAACCTCTTGCTTTGAAAATATTTTAAATAAATTGTTTTTGCAAATAACTTATTTGCCATGAATAAAAAATAATATGTTTACTATGATAGAAATCATGCAATTGGCTGAGTGTGCATTGAGTGTGAGTATTGAGAAAATGGTTGACTAAAACATGATTCATGATTATGCAAAAATAATTGAACATAGAGGGTATCACATTTTGTTTTCAAATTTGTACATTGTATTGTAGGGAAATTAATTTTTTTGCACCCACGAAGTTCAAAAATCAAGATAATAGTACATCTTTAATATATCTTATGTTTTTTTACCATTGCTTGTTCACTCTGAAATATAAATACTTCATGTAAATTTGTTGTAACTTTTTCACACTGAAATAATATAAAGACTTCTCTTATATTTGGAACAGAAAAAGGTCTGACATAATTTCACTTTAAGAATACATCTAATATGTTGATAATACTGAAAGAATAATGATGGTTTTTATTGAAGTAGCAGACCATATTTAAATAAAAAAAATACATTGTAAAAATGTGCAATGACTATTGCTTTCATTGAGAGGATATGCAAGGTATAGAATATAACAGGGAATTATGATTATATAAATCTTTAGTAAAAAAGTATATAGAAAAAGTTAAAAGACAGCACTACAAGATGTTACATAAACAGATTTTGGACCAGCAAATATATGAGAATTGGTTGATATATTCATTACAAATTTTAGAATTTACTTTTTTATATAGTTTTCATTTAATTAGGATAATCATACTCATTTTTGATAAGATACTAGTATGATAATGTTTTCTTTATAGCACCATATAGTCAATATCCCATAGTTATATCACTACTGTTTGAAATTTAATCAAAAATAATGAAATCTTATTAAATGCATACTTTATACATAAGTTACCATAAGCATATAATATAACTGTTTTAAAATAATTTTGAAATAATTTACTAACCTGTTAATAAATATAATTGTTATCACTTTTACGTATAATTGTAGTTTTTAAAATAAATGTTAAAGTATTTAAACCTGAAAAGGGATACATTAGTTTAACATATTTTTATTCAAGCTAAGTGCTTTTGATACTTCAGGTATCATAATATAAAGCTATAAAGTTATGATTATTATATCTGAAGTATCAAAAATGCTTAGCTTGAATAAAAATACCCCCTTTTTTTTGGTTTAAATATTTTAGCATTTATTTAAAAAATTAAAATGTTAATAGCAGGATTTTGTAAAATTTATGTTTATTTCAATATCATAAATTTTTATATCTTAGATAATGATTCAGCATAATAACTGTTTTTCATTAGTTTAACACTTCTCAATTTATAAGATTATGGAAACAATAATATTTTATGAAATTATGTTCTATAAATTAGTAATAATAATAATATGATAATTTGCATGAGACGTTAAGTGACATACAAACATCAAAGTAATAATGAATATAACAATTTTATCCAATTGATCAAACTAATTTTTTATTGCTTATTTTAGCTAAGAATTAATGCAGGTCTTTTTAGCTCTTGCATCCACTAATTTTACTGCTGGAAACACATTTTATATCAATATTATTGTGATCTAATATCATTTACAGAGTCTATAATTCAATTCAGTATAAAATATATTTTTACTAATAAAATAGAAATCATTAAGAATATTTTAATTCATAATCAATAGTTATTTTTTAATTAACTTTTATTTTTAATTAAAAATAGCTTCATTAAATGATAGAGCACATTTAGACATATTAGCTAATTAATTAAAATTCTATTTTTTAATGCTTTGTTTGTTATGTTTATCATTTCTGATAACTGAATCATTATTAAGATATATTTTTGAAAAGTTATAATGTGGTAGTTTTTATGTCATAAGAAAAAAGATTCGACTTAATATGTCCATTCTTACCAACATATTAATCTAACAATATCATTTTCTATTAATTTCAGTTTAATAATTATAAAAAAAAAACTACTCCTTGTTCTGTTTACTTATAATGATAATTATGAGCAGTCATTTAAAGATTAGTATCTCTGTTTCAGATTAAGCATAATTAAAATTTATTTCAAGTACTAATTCATATACAATGCTGCTAGTCATTTAATAAATAGTCATTAAATGGATATCTAGTTAGTCTTAGATAGAGTAAAGATTCCAAACTATTTATTTATTAGTGGGATGAGAATATATACATAGTCATAAAATCTACAATTTTAAAATGAGGGGCACTAAATTTATGGTTTATATTTAGAAATATGCCATTAAAATTTAACTATCTTGAAATTTTTTACAAAAAATCATATTAAAACAGGCAAAACTCTCTATAAATGGTGATCATGTTATGTTTATTGGCTTAAAAGAAATTATATTACTACTATTTGCTATTGTTTCTATTATATTTTAGCATTGACATACTTAGATAATTTATAGTAATATAGAATTTTTTTCAGTTTGAAGTTGAATCATATATGTTTGCTTATAAATAAGCTTTTCTACTATTTAAGTAACTGCTTACCCAAAACTATTCTTTGATTTATAAATAAGTAATGTCTTCTTAGATGTTATTGGCAAGTTAAGACACATGTAATCTTTGCCTCAGCATCCATAGAAATATGTACTTGCCCTACTCACAGCAGCATCACATTATAATAATATTTTTTATTTTTAACAATTGGTGCATTGAAAGTGACTTGACAGATTCAAATTAATCTGGGTCTATTAACTTGTAGTTAGAATAATTAGATGACAGTTTATTAATCATTATTGGATAACTAGCCGAGTTAGATATGAGACTATCTACTTGAAAGAAAAATGCTAAATCTATTAGTGATTAATAATAGTTTTAAAGTTTACCAAGCCCAGATTTGAACCCCAGCTTATAGAAAAGATAGCCAGATGCATTAAACACTTCTTAGATATTTTTGGACTATCATCATTAAGTTCAGGACCATTTATGAGCATTGATATTATCTATATCATATATATAATGCAACAACTCAAATCTATTTTACAATTGATATCTATCCAGTTTATCCATGAAACATTATGATTTAATACAGCCATTGGTGAATCTTTTATCTATTTAATATCACTTCAGATTTCTTTATAATGTTTTTTACTGGCTAGTTAGTTTTTTTTTTTTAAAAATCCATATTTAAATTTATAATAAAAAAATTTAAATTTTTTATATTTCTCCGATTATTTTCTTGTTGAAAAATATGATATTGGTTTATCAAAACAAAACAACAATAAACAGTATATTTATATTTACCAGTTTCAAAAACATATTTATTTGAAATTCTTTGAAAATAATTTTTAAATTATCAGTCTTTGCTTTGATCGCACAAGAATAATTCTCTTTCTTTCTATATATTATTACTATCATCATAGTTACGAATATGATATTATTATGTTTGTAAATCAGAAATATATTATATATATCCGTTAACGTACTTAGTAATATGTAATTTAAAATAAACTTTAAATTTTCAGTAGAGGGCAGCAGTGAGCATTAGGGCAGCATGCATGGTTGGTTCAGGCAGGCTGAGTAATAGGATAAGCTTGAGCAATCAAGCAATACAATGTTATTGTGACTACCAATTGCTTATTAACTTCAGCTACAAGCATGTCACCTGGTGGGAAACTATAAACAAATCTTTAAAATAATCCAGTTTTTAAAATATTTGCAAATATAAATAAAATTAAAGGGTAAATAAAATATCCCCCTACTTTCTTTTGTGATTGAGTTTTAAAAAAAGAAAGAAATGCATAAAAAAAAAGTTTTTTCTAAAATAAAAATTCTTAACGATAGGTAATTATAACTGTAAACAATGTTTGTTATGACCATAATTATTATGTGTTCTATTCTTTATCATTATAAATTCTTTAATCAATGTTTTATTTAAATATGTCTCATTAAAACGAAAAAAAAAAAAAACTCAATAAAATACATAAATTCAGATTTTTTTTTTTTTATTAAACTGCTATATTGAATACGATTTATTTTTTAAAATAATCAGTGAAATTCTTTTTAAAGAATTAAAATTAAACAAATTTAGAGAGGGGTGGGGTGATTTCAACACATATCCCCCCCCCCCCCAAAAAAAAAAACACTAACAAATAAAAATATAATCACTTCGTAAGTACATATATATAATGCGATTTTAAAAATCGACATATGTATTTCTACATTTTTGTATAAATATCTATATCTTTATATTTAAATGCAAACGTGCATTTAATTTTAAAAAGAACTTTGAAAAATTACTTCGTAAAAAAAAATGCCTATACATATATGTATTCGCAGATGTACACGTGTATATATAATATATGCATACAGAAACGAACTCACAAATTTGTATATATTTAAATACAGAAGTGCATAAAATGTTTAATAGTACACTTAATCAATTAAAAAAAAAGTATAACTCAAAGAATATAAATATATTTATATAAATAAAAAAACATATATATACAGACGAAAACATATATAAAAGAGATGTCCATAATTATATATATGTTCATAAACGTACACGCGTAGTTAGTTACATGCGTATATATTTTCTGATGTTCATTTTCTGTTTCATCATTTAAAAAAAAAAAAAAAAGTTGAAAATTTCATCAGAATATAATTCGAGAAAAAAAAATGTCGATGAAATTTTTACATTTGATCATTTGGAATGAATTAATTGAATGCAAAAATTGCAGCAGTTTGAAGTCTTATGGCAACCGTTTGTCAGCCGTTTGCATCTGCTGTTCATCTAATTGACAACCATATTAAAGACTCATCTATCATAGCTTTGTTAATGGTAGACGATAAAGTCCTACTGCTGTCCCAACAGTAACCCAGTGTAAATTTGACAAATGTTTTTTTCATTTTTTAACAATTTTTTTTTTCATAATAAAAATCTGTTTCAACATAATTTAAGACTTTTTCTCATTTTTAGAAAATGAAATGTGAATGGTGATGACAAGTTAATCATTTTTATTGGTTTTATTGTTTAAAAGGATGGGCTTAGTGAAATGTTTATCATTTGACTTGATTTATAAGTTGGTTTTATTGCTAGAATATATATATATAGTTTTGTCTAAATTAATGCACAGTTACTGTTAACAAAAAAATAAAAGTATAATTTTATAGATAAATTGGTATTATATTATCATATACTGACTTGACAGATATTTAAAAAAAATAATTTTTTTTTGTAACTTTTAAAAACTATTATTGTTAATATAGAAAGAGCATCATAACGCAGTGGTTGAGCATTCTCCTGGCATGATATCATCATAGAGTTTGAATATAGATAATACTTAAGGTGTTTTTCAACTGTCTGTGCTTTTCCAAGCGAACTTATACTTTGTCAATCCAGACTGAAATTTAATTAAAATGAACAATTATAAATATAGGGTAAAAAAACAAACAAACAGAAAATGCAAAAACTTACATGCCTTGACTTTTATTTAGCTATTACCTCACTAAATATTATCTTTTTGTTTCCTATTTCTTTGTAGAGGAACCTGAAATAATTTTTTTTTTTTTTGCAATGGAATATTTGAAACTTTCATCTTAGCCTACTATTAATATGTATACACATTAATCTCTCTGTTTTAAGTGAGATTAAAAGAAATAATAGAGGGCGATCAAGAGATCACTTTCTTTTGATAACTACCCTCTTAAGACAATTAATTATATCTTCTCAATTTTAGATAAAAGTAGATTATAAACTTTAACACCCCACCCCATTAATATTTAGTTATTTATTTAACATTCTCTAATCTTATAAGCAAAATTTTATTTTGGTTAATAATTTTCTATATACAAAATAATTTCTTTACAGATCAATTTAAAAGCATATGAATCAATATTATGAGTACCTTTTGTTTTACCTAGATCCTGAATTTGAATACAATGTTTCATCCAAATTGCATTTCTTCTTCTTGATGAGATTAATATATGTAGTATCAGACAGAGTGCTTAACTTTCAGCTATAATAGTTGGGTACTCACAATATCTTCTTTTGAATTGGTTTTTATTTTATTATGTTAATTTTATTGTTTCTTTTTTTATGAAAATATTTTTTTTTATAATTATTATTTGAATGTGAATATTATATATATATATTTTTTCTTAGTGATGAAAGTTTATTCATAAAAAAACAACAGATACAAATACAGTTAGAAAAAGGTTCACAAGGGAGTGATTATATGGTAAATTGAAATTTCAGGAGCAACATGGTAAGAGGGGAAGGGTTCATGTGAAAAGAAAATGGGAAGTGGAAAGGGGAAAGGGTGTGTAGTCCAAGCCAGTCTAAGATGCATGTCTTCATTGAGCAAGCATCACATGGGGCACATATTTAAATGATTGAGTCCTATGACAGAGACTGAGATGATAAAAGTTGGAGGATTGCCTAAGTGTCTGTGAGGAGTAGAGATGGGGCTAGTTTGGTATCTCTAGTTTTAAGAGAGTGAATTTGGTCCAATAGCTTTTGATTCACTGAGTGTACTCTCTGATCAAAAATAATGGCACATTGGAACAACCAAAATGCATAGATGAGGAAAAGTGATAGTCTAATAGTTGCAAAGACCCCTGTTTTTATATTTATCATGAAAAATATTATAGGTAGTGCTAGTGTGTTAAAGTCCCCTGTTCATTGCTTTAATGTTGATTCAAATAAAGCTTATTAAATTTGTTTTTATATTAAAGATTTCTTACGTAAACTTGAAATAATTATCTCATAATCAATAAAAATGGCCATCAAACACAGATTAGTAAATAAATATCATAGGATAATCAGTATTGCTAATCTAATTATTGATGGCCTGTCTGTAAAAACTTTGATTGTAATATGATGTAGCATCACATTAATGCTGAAGAAAGTGTCACAGACATAATGGTTTATTAGGATTAATAATTCATTTTATTTATTCTACTCCAGAACCATCTATTTAGACTTGAATTGATCATTAAATACTTTAAAATGATGCTATATAAAGACTACACAAATAGCACAGATCTTATGAGTTATCTTTGCCATTTTATGTTCATAGCATTTTATTTTGTCAAAAAATATTCAAAGTGAATTAATTTATATTTTTTGAGACACTTCTTTAATAATGCATTTATTTTAGCCATTTAATTTGTCTGAATTTTTTTCTTTTAATACATGAACTTATTTTTTTTTTGTAAACTTTTTTCATACATTAAACATGTATAAAATTAAGAAAGGTAAGTCCCTTACATCTACCCAATAAATGTCCTTTTCTGTTCCTTGCTTTATTCTTCAAAGATTTTTGCTTAGCTAGTCTTAACTTTAAATTATCTATGAACATTTTATTCCATATATCTTTCTGTCCACAGTACTTTCCCAAAACATTCTTTATAATTTTTCAACTATACCCGGGTCTCATTTTATGCGGATTTATTTAATGCGATTTTGAAGTTATGCAATTCATGTTTCTTTTTAGTATATTTTTGTTTCTCTATATGTCATAGCATCGGCCGGGATGCAAACCCACACCTGTCTGCAACCAACTACTTACTTGCAAGGCGGGTGCGATGACCTCTCGGCTAACAACGCTTGTATGCAGTTTTCTTTTATGTGATAAAAATTATTAGATCAGAAGTCGAGCTCCAATAATGTGCTATTACTTTAAATATTATAAATTTCACACACACACACATCATATTTAAAGTAATAGCGCCTTATCAGAGTTCGACTTCCATCTAATAATTTCAATATTTTCAGCATTTTATAACAGTACTGTAATAGATTTTATGCAATAAAGAAGTTCATAATTCACTTAAAATCAGAATTTCCCCATTTTATATACACACATTAAATTTTACAAGACTATAATGTAAATCTGTTCAAACATTATAGATGAAAAATACTATGTATGTTGTTGTTTTTGCATTTTAAATCACGTTCTATTTTTGCTTTTTATAAAAAGAGTACATAATCAATTAATCATTTAGTGTCTGCAAGTTTATTTTTAAAAGGGGAGTAACAGCGATCGGCACAATTAAATTTGAAAATAAAAATCTGATTTTTAATTGTAATTAACAATTTAAAAATTACGTAACATGATTTGAAATTAAGATGATGTGAAACGATGAAATTTGATTTTTAAATGGAATTGAAAATTAAAAAATTAAAAACAAAAATAATTTAATTTTTAATTGTTAGTTTTAATTAAATTTTGCCAACAGTGGTGAGTTGGTGTCTTTTTATTATCGTAAGTCTAAGTTCTTATTTTAATTTTAAACTTTTAGTTTACTCTAACGGAGAGAAAAAAACACCCAAGAAAATGAATTTCTTTGGAAACATATCGTTTAGTGAAATGGGAAGGATCAACAGTGATTGGAAAACATTTTAGTTGTATTTCCTCTTGACTTCGTTTAAGGAGAAGCTACAGTACCTCACATCACATCATGATGAATCTGATGTCTCAAATAGCGATAATGATTAAAATACTGTACATGTATGAAAAAAAATGTAAATTACACATACAAATATATTGTTTTGAATAAAATTAAATACTATAGTTAATAAAAAAAGTAAAAAAAGTTTGTCTTGTATCAATTTTTTTCAAATTTGAAATTTTTTATTACTCAAATTGTATTTTATTTTTTTTATGAGAATTTTAAAGTAAATTTATGTTGTTGCTTTGCTTTTATGTGATTTTTGGAAAATTACAGTACGTATCCCCTATTTTTCAAGGTAAGTCTATTTTTGTGTGATTTCTTTTGTGCCCATTTTCTGAGGAACCTATCTACTGTATAAAATGAGACCCAGGTGTGTATGTATATATTCTATTTATTTTCATTTTTAATACTATTATTTTATTAGAAGACTAACCATAATAATATAGTAACTCTCTGGGATTAAATTATGATGAGGTGATTGCTGCCAGAGAGAGATAAAAATATTTGATTGGACAATTGATATGAAATTGCTGTGATCTATTGGTCTATTATATCAGAACTCAAATATCACTTGATCTTATGAGTTAGTCATCATACAATTAAATAACATATTTTGAAAGTGATCATTTTTATGATAGAGTGAGTATTGTACATATATAAAAGACACACATAGTTTTTGCTGAAAATACTTTTTTTTCTAAAAAAAATCATTATATATTTTTTATATCAGTTATGTTATTTTTACATTTGATAGTAGTAATGTTTTCTTTTTTCCAATTGACAGATAACTCTATAATCATGAATAATAAGTAAATATCAGATAATAATATTAAATAAAGTTCTATATTAGCTTTTGCCTATTACATTTCTATGTTGCAAATACAGATTTTGCATTATAGCTATCAAAAAGTTATATTTTACATTGTTGTATTTTATTTAATGACTTTAAATACTCATATAGTCTAAGATTTTAAATATAAGCTAATTTCTCTATCCAGTTTTATTGGCTGGATACTAAGTCTGTAAACATTATAGTTTAAAAAAACTCAATTATAACTAGTATGAAATTTTTTGAATTTATTTTATGTTGGGCAAAAAATGTATGTATATACACACATATTAAAGCAAATATTTTTATAGATAAAAACTTTGAAATATATTTTGGATTTGTTAATATATGCATTTGCTTATTGCTAATATTAGTCTTTTACTGATATTTTAGCTGTACTTTACCAATTCATCATTCAAGTAGAAAAAGTCATACAAGGATGGTGAAAAAACACCTGGATATTGTTGAATGACTCATTACCTGGATGATGGCTAATGAATCTAAAACATGTATTTATGGAAGTCTTAAATAGATGTTAAAACAGTTATCAAATGAAGACAAGAAATTAAAAACAAAGATAAATTCTAAAAAGATTAACATAATGTTAATAGCTTGTCAAAAAATAAATAAATAAATTAGAAATTAAAAGTAATAAAATGGAAAAAGTTAACAATTATGAGTATCTTGATCAGATTTTGGATGCAGTTGGAAAATTAAAACTGAATGGATGGTATTTTTTTACAGAATTAAACATAAATGAAATCTTACAATAAAAATAACTTAATATAAAAAAATAATATGCTTATGTCTTTAAAAAGAAAGGCTTTTATTAAATATGTTTTACTAGTACTTATTTATGAATATCAGATTTGAATAATTAATAAAAGAAAGATTTCAGACCATATAATGGATATATTTGTAATATCAAAGAGCAATTAAAAGTGAAATACATGGTTATATGTATCACTGACACTTTATTAAAAGAATTAAGAAGCTGAAATGTAGGTGAGATATATTTGAAAACAATAGATGGACAACCAAAGATCTAATTTGGATCCCAAAAGATTATAAAAGACTCTGAAAAAGAACACATATGAAGGGAATGATCAAGACAGGGTAGTTTTCTGGAGTGATGTGGAAAAAAAAATATGGATTAAAGAAACTAGATTTAACTTTAAGAAATTTTCATCCTGTAATAAACTAATAAAAATAGTTGAGATGATATCCAAACAAGTTTACTTAAATTTTAAAATCTTCATGTGTTGGATATTTTAAGCCATTAGCTTAATTTAGCACATTAAAACAAAATGTCAATGTTGGCACAAAAATGTTCTTCACTGAAAAAGGCCAGCAATGAGTAAGCTAGACTGGGATTCTATCTGGACAGTAATGTCTGATATCCATTGATTGATTATGGTACAGAAGTAGTTTTGTAATGTAAAAAAATATTGTTGCACAATATTGATTAAATATAAAGTTAAAAATAAAATAATGAGGTAGTTTTTTTGATATACTTGTTAATTTTTTATGTCTAATTAATTAATAATCGAAATTTTGCTTTATCAAAAAAATTAAAAAAAGAGAAGATTAAAGATTGGAGTGAGAGTTATATTATTTATAATGATGATGTTTTTTTTTTGTTTTGTTTTTTTAAAAAAAAACAACAACTTTCTTATGGTAAAATATATATATATATTACAAAAAGTAAATGTAGTAAGAAATTATGACATTCACCTATTAAAATAATTATTAACAACTTATTATGTACTATTAAATTATACTTATGTAAATTAAAAAAATAACTATGATTAATTGGTCAAGATGTCATATTATTTCAATTACTCAAATGAGAGATTAAGCATAAAAGCTCTGATCAATTAACTCAACTTGCATACACATGACCACTTACATGTGAAAAAGATAAATGATAGGTATTTCATGCTACATTAGCCCTCATCACTTGGTTTAGCACAAAATATGCATATTGGAGATCATTTATCTTTTTTACATGTATGTGGGCATGTGTATCAATTGTATAAGATGGAGTGCAAAGCTATAGAAAATTTTAAACTATGAATTCAAGTCCCTTTTAATTATATTAAGTTTAGTGTAGAAAATATACTTATATTTGAATATTATATATATATATATATATATATATATATATATATATATATATATATATATATATATATATATATATATATATATATATTTACTCAACTTAGACTCAAGTTAAAAACCTTTAACTCTTAAGTCTGTGACTCTAAATCATTGTGCTAAACTACATAAAGGATTGAGAACATCATAAATCAGACACATATAATCCAATTATCAAATAAATGAAAACTATACAATCTCGTGTTTTGCATGGTGAGATAGATTCACTTCGATAAAAAAAGCAAATTAAAAAAAAATATGGGCAAAAAAAATAGATTTATGTTTGTAGATAAAGAAAATAAAAATATTGTGAGTCTTTTAAAAAGTATGAACTGTTAAAAAATATAAAAAATAATAGTCCCATGTTAAATGTTTATAGTAAAAGAGAACCGTGATGGATGCATAGGATGTAATGAAAAAGGCAGAGATGTGATTATTTGAATTTATGACTGTAAGATAAACGAAAGAATCAAAACCTATATTCCATTTAAAATAAAATAAATAGTAAAAATAAATATTAAAGATGGTTAAAAAAATAAATGTAAAAATTCAATTTAAAAAATAATACACAAAACACATTATAGTGAAGACATTGATTCCTTAAAGAATAAAAATAAAAATTCAAATAACTTATAAATTTCAAATATCACAAAATGTTAATTAGCTAAATTATAATCATCAAAAATAATTGTTAGAAACTTAAAACTATTAACAAGCATTTAATGAATATCTTTTTTTTTTTTCACTTTTTTTTTGTTGAAGTTAGGATAGCCATGCTTGTTCATATGCAAATTTGAGTAATGTTGATCTTTGATCTAGGAATATATTTCTCAAAAAGAAAAGGTATTACATATGTCAATTAAGAAAAAGAGCAAGAGCAAACAATATAATACTCAGAAACAAAATTAACTGCTACTAACAAGAAAAGCAAATTCTCAAAACATCATCATTATCACAACAATAAATACATTCATGATTGAAAATATTACTTTAAAACCTACAAAGAAATACAAAAAATATAAAACAATTATTACTAACAATTTCTACATAGATCTTTGTCTCATTTCAGTTTTATATAAAGACATTATCAAAAGCATTGCAAAATTAAATACCTTACAAAAAAAGCGTTAATTTGTATTTGACTCTATGTATATTAATACTAAGTCAGATTAATCTTTTAACTGGATGAAGCTTTAATTAAAAATTCTTTCTAGTCAGTGGTACTTCACTTTTATCAAATTATTAAAAATTGGGGGTTCTGAATTTTTTAAAAATTAACTAGTGTTATTTAGCATACGGTTTGATTATAATTTTTTTCTTCTCTTTTTTAAATGGCTTAAACATTTTGGGTTACCATGAAAAGATTTCATCTAGTTTTTAATTAAAATTTTGGTCATTGAATTGATTAATATTTAATATTGATTAGCTTTCATTGTGAGACTTATTATTTTTAGAAGTTATTATATTTTCATCACATGGCTTTAGAATATGATCAATAATTTGTTTCTGATTTTTTTTTACTCAGTAAAAAAATACTTATGACTAAATCTACCACTTAACATTTTTCAACAATTCTATTAACTATAGTATGTAATCAATTATATCGAAAGCTCAATAATTTTCATTTTATCACAGTAATTATTATAGGTGCTGTATTTAGCATACATGTGTAAAATATATGATTTATGATTTTTTTTTTAATATTATTTTTCAAGAGTTAGGAAAAAATTACATATGAATAAGTTAGAAGCATGTTTTCTCTAAAATTCTATAAATATGACAAATTGAAAAATCTTTTTTTAAAAAAAAAATTGGCTAAATCCAAAATGAAGTGTTATAATTCTTTCATAATTTATTTGATTTGAATCTTTAAAAATATCATGGTGGTATTTTGGACTTTGCTAAAATTTAATTAAATTTTCAGCATTGTCTCTGTGTAACTTCAATTGATATTTAATTGAAATTAAACATTATGCTTATAATGAATAACTATAATAAATTGTTTTAAATAACTACATTGGTTTGTCATTTGTAACTACATAATCAACTGTAATTTGGATAATATATACAGCTCATCTTTTTATTTTCTTTACTTAATCAGTGAATAAATATTATTTTTTTTATTGTTCATTATCATTTTTAACATCACCATTCTATTGAAGGATAAAAAATTATCTAAGGTTAATATAATATATGCAATTCAAAACTTTTCTATTTCTTCCCTAGATCTCCTACAGTCTTTTGAGATCAAATTTATGATTTAGTTGATTGTCTGCTGTCATCTTCATTATTGTATCCAATCCAGCTCTCATTCATATCTTAATTCTTTCAATGTTATTTGTAATGACTATTTTTTTTTTTTACTTATATATTTCACTCTGAATCTTTTTTTGTTAAACTCAACATGTAGTCTTCACTGTATGATTTGAACTCTCTATATTACTTTTATATTATGTGTCCAAATCAAACTTCCATATATAAATTCTATAAAATCAATTTGATAAAATCTTTTTTCAAGCATATAGACATATTTTCTTTAATAAAAATAAAGTTATTTCTATCAAAAATGCTCTATGCAAAGTTTAATTACATAGATAATTTCATTTATTATACTTTCAGTGGCATCAATAATCTGACAAAGTTATTTATAAATATTAACTTCTAATTTTATTATTATTATTGTTGTTGTTGTTGTTGTTGTTGTTGTTATTATTATTATTATTATTATTATGATGATGATGATGATGATGATGATGTTTCAAAAGGCAAACTTTATTAAGATTCAAAAAGGATTACATGAGTTACATATGAAAACATAAGGTCTTAGATACAAGTTAATACATGACATTGCATATGCAATAAGAATTTACAATCTTGCATGTGATAGGAAAAAAAACATGACTTCCAATAATTAAAAGAAGAATGATCATTAAATAACAAGATATGTGTCAAATCAGGTTTATATAAAATTTTTAAATGAGATTTTGAGAATAATACATGGAAGGACATAATAGTATGAGGGGAAAACATATATGGGCTGTGGGGTTAGAGTTGGTGTTAGATTAATATATGACTGTAAATAAATTAGCCTATTTGGTGGGAAGGATTATAGTTTTTATGGCTGCCTTATTATTAATGTATTACATATGTTGGATGTGAAAATTATGAGTTTTTAGATTCAATTTGATACATGAGATTACATATGCAATGAGGGTTTACGATTTTGCTTAAAATAAAAAAAAGGTAAGTTACAGTAGTTAAAAAAATAATAATTGTTGCACAACAAAATACATATTTCAAATTAGCTCTACATAAAATTTACAAAAGCATTATGAGATAAATATATGAAAGCACAAGGTGAAATTTGTTAATACATTTGTGGTGGGTGAGTGGCATTAATGTTCTATGGGTATATGGTTGTACATAAATTGTTCTTATTAGTCAGTGAGCTTTATTGTTCTTGTGCTGGGTATTTAAAGTTCATTTGAAGTAAATTGGTGGAGTGGTACTTTTTTGGATCAGTGGATTGATGAGGTGGTCATACTATAGTACACTCAAGGGGTATAGTGTTTATTCCAGAGTTTACCCTGGTATGATGTTGGAGCTATGAGTTTATGTGTGGTAGATATTTGAGTTTGTTGAGGTTGCAGAGAGTGGGGTGGAAGTGATATGGAGAGCAATTGGAATCTTTGGTTGATATAATGATGTACTTGAAGGGAAAATGACTTAAATAATTCAAAATATTCCCTGTGGCATGATAACAATAATTTTTGACAAATTATTGTCAACATTTCAGACATCCACATCATGGAAGAATTACAATCTTGTGTTTTTAGGTCTAGGTTTTAAATATTGTTTGCATTGGATGTCCTGAAACTTCAAATTGGCTTATTCATTAATGGACATGAAATATCCATGTTATTGCTGACATGGAAATTGTTCTTAAGGATACTGACATGTTTTTTCATGAGATAAAGCTGACAATATGGTAGGATAGATTTCATCAACAACCACTTGGTCATATGATTGTATGATAGCCTTTTTGATTAGTTTTAACAATTTAAAAATATCCTTTTTAAAAGAAAAAGCTTTTGTAAATTTAAAATTTTCTTATAAAAAATGTGAGGCATAGTATCTGGAGTGGTCTTTTGAAGGTTTAAACCCATATATTTGTCCTTGTTGCCTAGCAATAAATACTAAGGTTTATTGCCACTAATGAAATATTTTTTCATGCAAATTATCCATTACGCATGGATTTTTTTTATAACTAGAATGTTATCTAATTAGGTCAAGTTCAATCTTGGTGATGACTTGAAATTTATCTTTAAAAAAAACTAATATTGTGCAAATTCTTAGGATTTGAAATAGGAACTTTTGGAATAAATATGGTGACAGGACTAAGATTAACTGTGGAACTATTATTATTATAACCTACTACTACTACTACTAAAGTTTTATTAATTAGTTTCAAATAAAAACAGGAAAAAAATAAACGTTGGTGATGGTAATAATAATAATGATGATGATGATGATGATGATGACAACAACAACAATCTTTATTTTTTTCTTTTTTTATTTGAAACTATTTAATAAAGCTTTAGTAGTAGTAGTTTTTTATTTAGAATTTTTTTTTTAGTTCATCTTTTTTTTTCTCTCATGTGTCATAGCATCAGCCAGGAAGCGAACCCGCTAACCCGGGACAACTGCTTGTAAAGCAGCTGTCACTGACCTCTCTACCACCAATGCTTGACAAATCATCATTTTTGTTTTATATCTTAATCTTTGCAACCTTTTTTGTAACTCTTCAACATTATTTGCAAAAGTAACCACATCATCTATAAATTCTATATGAATTAAATAAGATTCATTTATTATTATTCCCTTTGCTTTCCATGTTAATTCACAAAATATTTTAAAATTTTTTCTATAAAACTGCCATAAAATGTTTTGTAGACAAATCATTGCTATTGCATTTTGATAAATATTTTCAGAATTTGATGGCTTTCAGGGAATACTTATACCATAATGTTGTAAAATTTGAATCACAGTACAAATGAGATGTAAAAGCTTTTTTATATTAATTATTATATTATACTTTTGGAATATTGTCACACAAAGCAAAAAATTGAATTAAAGATTAAAATTATAATCTTACCCAAATTATTATTTTGTAATTATTTCCTGATGTATATATTTATGAACAAAGTTTTTATTAGGAATACCCTCATACTAAATAAAAACACAACCATAATGTAAACTATTTTATCTTATGTTTCTGGAAATTTTTGTTAATACATATAATGATACAAATAAAGTAAAAAGTAATCATCTGGTAAATTGCTTTGAAAGTCATGTGATATTCATGAATTCTAATAACAGAAGTAACATTTACAGTTCTATTTACTTTATTCAAACTCAGTGTTTTTTTTTTTTATAGTTATGCCAGTCACCTGACAAATGATCTTGAAAACTTCTATGAGTTTTCTATCCTGCATTAAATTACACAGAGAATAATATAACTTTAAACATTGTAATTTATATCATTAAATTCTTTGATTGTATACTTTTTGCCTACTAATAGCACTTTAAAAAAAAAATTCTAAACAAACTTTATTATAATGGAAATACATTCTTTAATTAAACTTTAACTCCCACTAGAATCTACTATTATTACAAGTTAAACAAATTATTAAAAAATACATAATATTTTGCCATTATTTAAATTATTGAAAGAAACTAAAATTTAAATTGTGAACAATAAACAATTAGTAATAAAGTGATGAATTTGAAAGTTTAAGTTTGCTGGATTGCTTTTTAGCTCATTATAGGCTCTTAAATTTCACTAGATCATTCGAACATCCAACAATTTATGGAGTTCAGTTTTCTTAGATAATTTTAAGTTACATAAATACTTTTTGGAGATATAATTTCAGACCATGGATATGTTAAGTTTGTGTATTGTCCACTACATTAATATTTAATCATTTGCTAAGCTTACAAAAACAAAACCCTATGATAAACCTTCAATGCTTATCTATGTGTTGCTAATTTAATTATTTAATCCCAAAACTGATCTTGTCATTAAATTCTTAGCAGACAGCTAACATTATCATTTTGTGATCATTTTTTCATTTGTTAAAACTCCAGCAATTTTTTTCTCACACAATAATGTCATTTTGTGCACGCTCAAGTAATCAATGAATACTAGATAAATGATGAATGCTGTAGGGGTGAATCATTAGATCCTAGCAGTCAGGAGCACTGGTCTCAGATCCAAGGATCAAATGAGAAACTAGCCTGGGATATTGGGCAGTAAAGCAATGGATAGGGATTATGATGCACAACCTTCTAGCATCCATTGATTACTAAAACTTACACTAGGAGGAACTATTGCATGGGAAAATGTTGCTATATTTAGGATTTATTGTTTGATTATTACAGTGAATTTTATACATTCTAGCAATTAGCACTTCATTAAATTTATTTATGTATATTAACATGTAAATATTTATAAACATGTATACACATACATAAAACGTAGGAGGTGCATTTTATAATATCTGGAACAGTTTCTTTTTTTATATATTGATTATAACGTACGGAATTTTAAATTATGCAATCAACTACATTTTAAAAATATACTTATAAATAACTTGGTTTGAATGAGTTTTTTATTTTTACGAGTGATTTATTCCACCATCTATAAAAAAACGTACACAAACAAAGAATTCAAGCCAAGAATTATGTGGTATTTTGTTTCTTATTGCGTGTAATATATATACAAAAAAAGTTTTTATGAAAAAATATAAACTTTATAGTAATAAAAAAAAAACTTAGGAGTAATAAAAAAATGTCTAAATACTAGAAGCTAATGTTTTTAAGGAAGTCTGGCTGCTGCAGACAGCTTGTCTATTTTGTTGTTTGCTCTAAAAATACATTTTGTAACGTGAATAACCATTGCCTGGCTTCTTATCACCGGTGCCCTCGATCCTTGCACTTGGCAAGCAAATGTGCAGTTAAGGATTCTTTATTACTACTTGAAAAATTATTTTGAAAGTTATCCAGCAGGATTTGCAACTTTAACATTGCAACATTTAACATTTCAGTTTGAATATTAAATAATATATACTGAATTTCTGTATGTTTTCACACTTTAAAATAAATTATGACTGTTTTAAAATTATATATATATTACAAACAAACATTACACTCGTTTACAAAACTTTTTGTACGCTTTTGCTATCTTTTTTATTAATTAGAGCTTCATTCCAAGTGAAAACATTTGCTTTGTAGTGACATTTCATACTATTTTAAGGGCGGGCCTTGGAAAGACTGTGATCCATGTGTTTAAATATTAATAATTAAAGCAGAAAATAGAGAAAAAAGACAAATAAAAATTAGGAATCAAAGAAATATATAAAAAAATATTGGAATGCATATAATGAAAAAATGAAAATATAATTATCCAAATACTCAATCCTATTACCACAATTAATGCATAGAAATGACTGATAACATCAGATGGGTGACTGATATACATATAAAAATGGTGAAAAAATGAGAGAAATAAAAATGATGATTATTTTAGTTATGCATGTTAGTAACAATTAATAGCAAAATAAGCAAATGCTTCTGATTGAAAAAGAAATTAAAATATTGATTATTATCTAACCATTCAGCTTAAATTAGGTGACACTCAGCCAATATCAACGCTTTGCAACCAATATTATATATCACATTCTGCCTATTCAAAAAATGTATATTGGAATAATTTGCGACTTCTTTCTCCCTCATAAACTGAAATGATTTGCAAATAATCTGGTTGTGAGAAAATATCATTAACATTATTGTATATTGCCCAGTAGTAAGATATTAAAAATGATAAACAAAACAAGTAAAAGAAAATTAATAAAGATAAAAAAAGAGCAGTCGCTTTTTAAAAATAGTTATATGAAGATAAGTAAAGTTCATTATGAATTTCAAGATAATCAGTAGATGAAAAAAGATTGTGCTTAGGTCTAACATGTAAGATTAAATTACAATTTTCAAATTAGTTTGTGATTGTATTGAGATTAAATATAATTAATAAATGAAAATGGAAAGTTACTATATCACTTAATATCAGTAAACCATTTACATCTACTTTCACATTGGCCACTAATATACTATTAATAAAGCCACCATTTCAATCTCATTTGATTACTTACATATGTATTAAGAGCACACAATTGACTAAACAATTTTTTTTTTAAATATTATTCTGCTAAAATTTGATTCTGTAATCTTGAGTGCATCTCTCTGCTAAATTATACAGAGCATTTTTTCTATTTAGATGATTCAAAATAAGAATAAAGGTAAACTCTGGATTTAATACCTCTAACAGTATAATGCTTTCTTTAACAATTTTGAAGATGTCTTCATATTACAATTCCTTTTTTACTTTTACAATCATCTAAATGACAGTCATCTGACCAACATAGAATAATATGGAGCCTTTACTCTCTAGCTAATAATAAATAAATATCCATTTACTGTCCAGTGACTGCATGATGGATAGGTAAGGTATGAATTTAAAATCTGAAAAAAAAAAAGATAGAATAACTTAGTTTGATCAGTATTTCTAAATTTAAAGGCATTGTTTTAATTCTTATGTTATACTGTTAATGTTTAGATCAGCAATGTCTGTAGTTTTATTCATCCTAAATCATAGACAAAGAATCAATATATACCAACCATTATATCAAAAATCCTTTATAACCCCAAAATAGACGTGTTATTTTAATTACAGGTATTAGTTCATTTTAAAATGAAATTCAAAAAGTTTAAAAGCTGACATAAAGCAGGTTATAGTTTTCTCCAATTATTTTTTGCTTAATATAAGTGAATAGTGTCTGAAATTCTTGTGTACAATAAGCACATTTTATACTAACGTTCTGTGGGTCAAGCCAATAAAATTTGCTTATTCATAATAAAAGACTTTTCCATTAGAAGCAAGTTATATTTGACATATGTTACATCTATTTAGTATATCTAAAGATTTTTTTAAAAAAGATACTTTATTTATCCATCAAAAACATCGATGAACTAGCTCATTTTATTTGGAGAAAAGTAAGATTTAACAAAATTAATAAATTTATAGAATTGTATATAATCAGATTGTTAACAAAACAATAGATTCCAAAACAACTGACACTTTGCAAACATCCAATGAATGAACTGATTAATAAACAGGTAAGATAGGTATATTGTTGTGATCATGTGAAACTACTGGGGAGAATTTTCTAATCTTGGTTAAATTCAATAGAAAATAATAAAAATCCATCAATGTAAATATTTTTTTGTAAATGTGCAATTTAACAAGGATTTGTTTTTTTTTAAATCATAAAAAAAATAGTATCAAAAAAAAATAAAAATACAACATTAAACAAAAGCATAAAAAAGCATACATACACACAAAAAAAAATCTACAAAGAATTTTGCATATTAAGATTTGATAATGTTTTGAATAATATACTCTTTATTAAATATTGATAAATAAATAAAAATATTAAAGATATACCACATAGTCATTTTAGAAATTAAATTTATTCACAGACAGTAATGGCTATAAATTTGCATTGGAATTTTAAAATGTCTAAATTTTTTAGTCATTCAGAAAACTGTCAAAAATTCAAAATATCAAACTTTTTTTCAGCATAAAATTTTCAAGAAAGAAAATAGATAAATTTAAAGTTATTAGTTGAATTATTTCCATTGTCTAGTTGAATTGTTAAATGTTTTTAAAAATTTGAACTTTATTTATATGTTTCTAAAACAATAATATCATACAGATTTATTTAGTTAATGTCCTAATGATTTTTCCCCTCTCATTTCCAAATGTTGAAGGGATGACTTTTAGCAATCTAGCATGGAAATTAAACCTGCAACCATTAGATATATGATTACTGGATTTAAGGTGATATTCTGACTAACTGGGTCATTCTACCAAAAGCAACTTGTTGTCTCTATTTTTTAATTTTAAGGAAAAACTTAATAAGCAGTTTTCAAACATTATTGATTGTAATACTCTGTTAAATAAGGGGTTGTTCATCATTATCATGTGAACAGTTTCTTCAAGTTTTTTTTATTTATTAATCTTCTTTCTGCCCAATATTCTTATATTTCCTCAATTGAACAGTTGGTAGTCAAGACATCCATGGTATAATACTTTAAATATATCTGTCTTATCTAATTATTACTTCATATGTTTATATTATTTTTTGATTGAGAAATTCTGAGACCCCCCCCCCCCCAAATAATATAATAATGAGATATATGTTTCAAATATTGCAAAATGTGATTATATACACTTAAATATACATATACACCTGGATCTCGTTTTACGCATATTTATTTAACGTGATTTTGAAGTTATGCGATTCATGTTTCTTCGGAAGTTGAACTCCGATAATGCGCTATTACTTTAAATAATAAATTTCGTGCACTTACATCATATTGAAAGTAATAGCACATTATTGGAATTCAACTTTCATCTTAGTAATTTCAATATTTTCAGTGCTTTATAATAATAAGATTTTTATGCAATAATGAAATTAAAATCATGATTTCCACATTAAATTTTACAAGATTATAATGTAAATTGGTTCAAACATTGTGCATGTTAATTTTGCATTTTAAATCACATTCTGTTTTTGCTTTTAAAAAAGAACATAATCAATTATTAATCATTTAGTGTCTGCAAGTTCATTTTTAATTATTTTCTTATTAATGACACTAATCACGAACGTGCTCTTAAATTCCAACGAGAGCTAAATGGTTGTATGTCTGGATATCGCAAGCTTCATAAACAATTAATAAAATCATCATCTCAAAGACTAATTACTAATTATATTGTCACCAGACAACCATTAACACAACATGAGAGTGAAGTTGGCGCTAGTTGTATTTCCTCTTGTGAAGAATCTGATTTTTTACCAGTTTGCAAATGAACCTGTTTATCGGCAAGTAGTGATAATAATTAAAACATGTATAAAAAATGTCAATTACTGTACTGTAAATTATGCATAAAAATATATTGTTTTGAATAAAATTAAATATTATAGTTAAAAAAAGTTTGTCTTGTATCAATTTTTTTCAAATTTGAAATTTTTTATTAGTCATATTTTATTTCCTTATTTTTTTGCACTAATTTTAAAGTAATTTTACATTGGTGCTTTGCTTTTATGTGATTTTTGAAAAATCACATTCCGTATTCCCCCTTTTTCAAGGTAAGTTACGTCTATTTTTGCACGATTTCCTTTGTGCGTGTTTTCTGAGGAATTTATCTATCGCATAAAATGAGACCCGGGTGTATTCTCAGTTTTTAAATACATTTACAACACTCTTACTGTAAAAAAATTACAATCCTTTATTATCATGTTTTTCTTTCAGCAACTCAACTAAGTATGTTACAAGTTTTCCAGTATTGGAACCTGACAGTTCTTTAGTCTTACAAAATAAAAAATAAAATCAGGTTGATCTGTTTTAAAACTAGTCTGGTTTCTGTATCTTCAGATCCGAGTTTCTGAGTTTATTTCCTCACTGAAACATGACGACTTGCTATAGACAATATCAGTTACTAGAATACCAAAATTTGCAAGTGAAGAAGAAAGCACTTCAGTGTCAAAATATTGAGTTTATATAATTCACAGTTTCTTCCCTTATCTGATTCTTCTTAATACTTAAATTCCTTTATCAAGGATTTAATTAATGTTACTTTCTGGATCTTCTAATTTAAGTTGTTTAATCTTTTGTCTAAGCAGTTCTCAAACTTGCTCTTCATACTATTTAATAAGTCAGTACAGAAACTTTCTAATTCCACAACTATTCTACTTTTTAAATATTATTAATTCCAAAAGATTTACATTATCTCTGTTGTCGATCAAATTCCTTAATACTTCTCTTTCCATTTTTTTTTAAAATTTATACATTTAATGTTTATTTTTTATTTTTTTGATACTTTTACTTCTGGAGTATTTTTGTTGAAATTAAAATTAAATATTTATTCAGTGTGTAAATAGTATACATCCTCCCCTCACTCCAGAAGTTATTATTGTTCATTCTATATATAATCGTTTCATCTTTCTGGTTTTGGTGTAGTGCGCATAAATCTGGGCAATTTTTTTTTCAGGTTTTACTTGAATTTCTTCTGAAGATTCATCACCTCAGTTAACTGGTTTTCCTTTATCTTTTTTCTCCTGTTGCTTTTTTCATTACCCTGTGTCTACTGCATTCCTGCATTCTGTAATATTTTCAGCTATGATTCCTCTGGTTTTTTTACTATATGATTAACATGACACATGTACTGTAAACTATTTAGTCCACTAATCATATATATTTGATTTGACTTTACTTTGTTTATTATTCCATCAATCCATTTTTTTTGTATTATATCTTTTACCCATATAGGCTCATGTTGGAATGTAAAACTGCCAATTTAGTCTTTAGTTTACACTCACAAATTAACAGTGCCAATGATTTAACCAATCATTGTAGATGGTGTTCAATGTTAATGTAGGTTAAATTTTTGCAATGCATCTTGCATTTATACATTATTCATTTTTTAAGCTTCACTTCACTTGCTGCATCACATTCTTTGCTAATCCATTTGACTGTGGGTGATATGGTGGTGTGTATACATGATGTATCTCATAGGTATTAAAAAATTGGCATAATTCTACTTCCAGAAACCCATGTATCGAGCAAATGGTATTCAAACACTTGTTTCCTGGAAACTAGTATTTATCACTGTATATCATTCAAACCATCTTTAAAAAGTGTCCATTATTATTTATAAAAATTTTCATTAACCAGTCTGGCATAATCAATATGACCCTCTCTCATGCTTTTGCTGCCTTTGGCCTGGATGCAAAACCTTTCACTGACAATGTACTTTCTGATTTACATGCTGAGCAACATGCAATGTAATTTTCTATAACTGTATTAATTTGCAGTCACAAGGTATAGCTATGCACCAAAGCTTTACCGTGCACTATGTTTGTATATCCTTTGTGTAAAAGTTTTAAAACCTTATCCCTCCCTTAATATCATATAAGAACTCTATTCCTCATTAATATGCACCCCAGACAGCAGATAGCTGATCTTTTAACCCCAAACACCACTGCCACATAACCAGCTGTAGTTTTAGGCCAGTTTTCTTAATCCAGTTCATCAAAATATCATACCCTTTTTGTTCCCTAGTCAAATTTTGGACTGTATTACTTACTATTTAACACTTGTGAGTTTATGCTGTTAATATAATTAACCTTAAGCTCCATATTGTCTGGTTCTTGATTTTTTTGTAAATCTTGACATGCACCTAAATGCTAGATGTCTTTACCCTATTTATATTTTAATGTATAATCATATGCAGCTAACACTTCCCTTTCATAACATGTGCAGAGTTAAATGCTTAGTTGCTGTATGTCATTTTCTAAAATCCCCACCATGGGCTTATGATCTGTAATAATTTTAAAATTACACCCAAAAACAAACTGATATTTCTTAACTGCAAAAATAATTGCCAGTGCTTTCTTATCAATTTGACTGACTGTAATTCTGCTCTGCTTTTTACACTGTTTTAGATGTATATGCCACAGGATATTCACTACTATCTAGAGGATGATCTAACATCATCCCTGTCCCTTAGTCTGATGCATTCAGAGTAATTCTAACTTCACATTCATTGTTGAAATGCATTACCAGCATATCTGATGATAAAAACTGTTTAGTTTTTATAAACACTCTGTCTTGAGTTTCTAACCATACTCATCTTTGCCTTTGCACAGTAATTTATATAACAGTATTGCAATCATAGCCTTATTCTTTAAATCTGGCTCAAAAACGTTTACTAGCCCTAAATTTCCAGAAGCTGCTTACATTTTTTTGGCCGTTCAGCATTTCTAACAGCCCTGACATTGTCACTTAAAGGACATTTGCTTTTATCTGAAGTGCTGTGCCCCAAAAATTTTAACTCTTGGGTTTTCCGTACACATTTTTCAAGGTTAAGCTTAATTCTGGCTTTACTTTATTTCTTACAAACTTTCAAAATTCTTGATCTTAACAATTCACCAGATGTCACTATTATCAAAATATCTTCTTAATATGGTGTTACATCTTTAAACCCTTGTAACAATAAGTTTATCTTCACCTAAAAATATTTGGAGCTGTAGCAATTTCTGAATGGTAAAAGACATTTGAACAGACTGAAATAAACAGACCAAATGGTAGGGTTAACATCAAGATTCTTGCTGATTTCTCTGATATTTTAATTTGATGATAGGCAGAATTAAGGCAAAGTTTGGCAAAAAACTTTGCATTTGCCAAAATTGCTAAAACCTCTCTAACATTAGATACCAGATAAGCAACTTTATTAAAATATTTATTCATTGCCACTTGGTATTATGGTTTGACCATTAGATTTATTTATCACCTCTATAACAATTGCCATTCTGGGACTTCTATTAGGCCCATTCTGCATTTTCTACTGGTATTAACATGCTTCTATTGACCAATATTTTTAACTTTTCCTTGACCTTATCCCTCTGAGAAAATGAAATCTTCCATGATGTAGAAATCACTGACCATGATTTTCCACTTAATTCTACTTCAACTAGGTTTGTCTTTATTAATCCTAGCCCTTCCATAAATAACTCTGGGTAGATGTGTAACATTTCCTGGTCAATGGAAATATTTTCATGATGGAAACCTTAATCCCTAACTACAAAACCAATCTCTACTGATTATGAGACTTATTTGTCTTTTCACAATATGCATTGGAAAATGCATACTTTGTCTCTGTATAAAATTGGACCATTTGCCATTCCAACTAAAATTAGCAAATTTCTGCTTACATCTTTAACTTTGATATCTGTCCTTTTTTCATTTTAACCTTCTGCTATTTACTCCCATTGGCTTTTGGACCCCAGTGAAATACCTGAACCACTAATAATCTGCCTTTAAAATTCTGTGCTACATGTATTGATTTTGTCCTTGTGATTTCATTTGTTTTTTATACTAATTTTTTCTTTCTTACCTCCCTTCTGTTTGCTTATGACTCTTTTAACTTTTGACTGGAATTTTTTGCAAACTGTTGCCAAACAACTTCTATCCCCAAAATTAAAATAGCTTTCATTGCCATTTACAGTTCTTCACTAAATGTCCTGTTTTACTGAAATAAAAATATTTGTCTAGTGGTATTCCTTCACTACTTGCTTTATAATTTCTCAGCAGTATACTTTATCAATTTTATAAACTTCTGTTCTGCTCTCTTCTTCCACTTTACTTTTAAATATGAGGACTTGCTTAATTATTAATTCATACATGATCCTTTTTTTGATTGCTGCTTCATATGACAATTATAATAACTTTGTTTCAGTCAACAAAGTCTGTCTTAATCTTTTATTTGCCATTTGTTGATCCAATAACAACTTGTTGCCCAAATTCATCTACTGACAATTTTTCACTAGCGGACATAATGCTATGTCAAAATCCATTATTTTCTTTCCTTTTGCCTGTCTTCCATTTTATAGTGCCGACCTAGCAATATGACTAGATAGACATGGGCTGAAAAGCTCTATTAACTTACATACTACCGCCTCATATTTCACTGTCTCAAGTTATAGGCCCATCAAACAACTTGTTAATAAGTTCTATTATTTCTCCTTGTCAAACACAACAAAGCAGCTACCTTCCTACTATTATCACTTATGCTATTAAGCATGAAACAATTTTCAAGCTGTTACATTTAAAGTCATTACTCTGCATTTTCTATTTTGAATTCTGTGATATTCACTTGTCCCATTAACATTTTATCCTTTGGTTGCCATATCAGTTGTTACAATTGCTTGCCAATTAATCTCTTGACTGTCTTATTTTTACTTTCCAACTTTAATACACTGGTTTAAAATTTCTCACTGCACTATTTTATATTTCCCAATAACATGACTGAGAAATATCCCTAAAATATATAATAAAGAAATTATCTTAGTCAAACAGCATTTATTACACATTTCAAATATAGCAAAATTTGATTATATAAACCTATACATGATATGTTCATACATATATCTGAAATATAGATATTCTCAGTTTCTAAATATATTTACAACACTCTTAAATTTACTGTCTGAAAAATTAGTCTTTTGTTATCATATTTCTCTTTCAACAACTCAACTAAATAGAATACAAGTTTCTCAATATTAAAACCTGATAGCCCTTTAGGTTTACAAAACAAAAAAAATAAGATCAGGATGATCTGTTTTAAAACTAGTCAGGTTTCTGTATCTTCAGATCTGAATCTCTAGGTTTATTTCTTCACTGAAACATGACAACTTGATTCAGACAATACCAGTTACTAGAACACCAAAATTTAGAATTGAAAAAAAAAAGCACTTCACTGCCAAAATACTGAGTTTATATAATCCACAGTTTTTTCCTTTATCTAATTCTTTTTATTACTTAAATTCCTTTGTCAAGAATTTATTTAATATCACTTTCTGGGTCTTTTATTTGAAGTTGTTTAATCTTTTTTCTAATCACTTCTAGAACATGCTCTTTAATATTTTTTAATCAGACTGTACATAAACTTTCTAATTAGATAACTATTCTATTTTTTTAATACAACTAATTCCACAAGTTTTACATTATTTTTGTTGTGCATCAAATCCTAAATAATTCTCTTTCCATTTTCTTTAATTTATACATCTAATCTTTTCTCAATTTTTTTGTTACTTATACTTTCAAAATATTCTTGTCTATATTTAAAATTAAATATTTAATCAGTATATAAACACTACAGTTTTTGCTATATGCATTTTTTTTTTGCATTTACATAACATTTCATAGCTGTAGTTCTTGTTATTGAGTATTTTAATTTAGATTTTATAAGAGATTAAATATTCTTCACAGTGTGCTATGGCTTTTGAAACTATTTTGATATTTTTTTTACTTTATCTCTAGGTCTAGTATGTATGGATACACAACAAAGTGCATGTGCATTAGCTTAATGCTGATTTTGTTACAGTTTTAAAAAAAAAACAAAACATTGCGCTATATAAAGTAAATATCTTATAATGCCTTTAATTATTTTTCTTTTGATATGTCTTTTTGTTGGTTATTTAAGGCTTTTTAAAGAACATCTGGTAGATAACATTTATTTATGAGAGTTTATTTTATGTTGGTCTTTCTTTTTCCAAGACCCTAAATCTGAAGAAATTTATTTTGCTCTGATCCATATCAACAGACTAATTCATTTTTTTTGTATTTTTGCCAATATATATTAAGTAGTTTTTGTGTGCAAGATATTTTTGTAAACAATAAATTTGATTTTGCCATGAGGAAATGAAATGATACAACTAGGATTATATTTAAAAAGTATAAATAAATTTGTATTTTTCTAAAAAAACATTTACAAAATCAACTAAAATATGCATGAAAGATAACATATAAGTCCAAATAAAATATCGTCATCAAAAACTTTAAAACAAACTTATTAAATAAATGATTCCAATTTTTATTCTAGTTGTAATTCTATTGTAAATTTAATTGAAGAATATGTGTTATTGATGTAATAATAAAAAATAATAGTGTTTTACAATGAATGTAACATCAACATAACAAAGCCAGACTTTTGTTAGAGAAGCTCTTCAAGATAAATATTGTTAAACTAGAGAATAATGATAAAGCCATAGTCACACCTTGATTCTATTGAAAGAAATATAAGCTATATTGGAATAAGTATTGTCTATTGTAAAAAAATATTAAATGGTGATAATGGCTTATAAACCAGAACTTTTTCTATTGATAGTATAATGGAACTATTAACATTCTGCAAAAAAAAAAAAACAATCTTCTTTCAATATAATACAGAATTCTTGCAACAAAATCAAAGAATGGCTACAGGTTCACCATTGTCATCCTTGATTTGCAATATTTACATGAAAGAACTTAAAACCACAGCCATAAAAACTACTCCATATCCACCTAAAGTTTGACTTTACTATATAGATGAAATATTTATCTGGCCACATGGTGAAGCACTATTACAAACTTTCTGGAAACACATCAACATCATATCCTCCAATTAAATTCACAACAGAATCAGAACTAGAACAAAAATTGGCATTTATAGGTGTTCTTATAACAAGACACCCTCATGGCAAAATCAAAACTACAATTTACCAAAAACCTGTTCATAGAAGAAAATACTTAGCTATATATCCAATCACACCAGAAACACAAAACATGGAGTTATACTATCACTGTGGAACAAAGAAGTTTGTTTAGAAACCAGCAATTTGGAAAAACAAAATGGTTATCCATTAGCTGTTATTAAGAAAACCTTAAATAGACAACAAAAACCATCAAAAGAAAAAATGATTATTGGCACTATAGTCTACTTATATATATATATATATATATATATGTCTATTTTAATATGTCTATTTTGATATATATATATATATATATATATATATCAAAATAGACAAATTAAGGAAAACCTGCAATCAGTATAATATCAGAACAGCCTTCCAGAACCATACCACATTATGAGGAATTCTAACACCTACAAATCTAAACTTGAAATGCTGAAAAGAAAAACAACTGTATTTATGAAATACCATGTGAATGTGGAAGAACATAAATTGGTGAGACTGATTATCCCATTGAAAACCACTTGTAAGAACACAATCTGATGATTAGAAGAGAAAAAACAGACATGTCTAGAGTAGCAGACCATGTTTTATCAATGAACATGTATTCAATTGGAAAAATAAAAAAATATTGGAGAGAAAAAAAGGTACAAAGAAGAAAAATTTAAAGAAGCTGCTCACATGACAATGATAAACAATTCCATAAATCATCCTAATGTGACTATACATAATGTATGGAAACCACTAATCAACTTTGCTCTTAAAAAAGTGGAGAAATCAGGAAAACCTCATAGATAATTATATATGAAATTTCTACTGACTGTTGCCTTTGGCATGATGGCTCAGTTGGTTAGAGAATTACCTTAAAATTCAAAATTCAAGAGTCTAAGAATCCAGGTTCAATTCCCATGCTGGTACTGTCACTTATAAAGCCAGCAGCACTTGAAGAAAAAGAAAGAATGATACCTTTTGAAATGTTGTGCATATACTAACCTGTGTTCTATTACTAATAGTTGAATGTATTTGGAATATTTAAATAAAGTTAAATTTTTAAAGATATTCCATACTCGGATGATGGAAATAGTCAATGTATAAATACAATTAAAACACAATCATTACAAAATTTCAGGAAAACATTACAGTTGAATGTTTTTAGAAATATATATAAAGTATAAAATTTTCTAAAACTGTTTAACAATTCAGATAGACGATTAAAATAGTCTAATGTGTAACTACTATAAATAAAATATTACAGATATTCAGGCAAATTTATTAATAAGTGATTACTTAACTTTAAGCATCTTTAAATCAGCTATATCAGAAATTCTTTTGAAAAAATGATTATAAACAGTTCAAGAAATATTATGAAACAATAAATAAATAAATATTAACTTTACATTAATATTAAGTTTTTTAACTTTCCTCAGCTGAAAATTAATTTAGAAAAATTTCTATCATAGGTCTGTGACTGTAATATCCTACTAAATCATATAGGAAAATGTATGAATTATTGTTCATATGTTATTTATATGATGTTTCAGCATAACAGTTTCACTTAAGCAGCAATTAATTGTTAGTTTTAAAAAAATTATGTTAAACTATTGCTTTTCTGCAATTTTTAAAATTGAGACTATCATACATATAAATATGATTACTTTTGGTATTTTTTGTATTAAGTTTACATTAAAGTGAAAAAGGTTTACAATAATCATAATATTAAATTCTAATTAATATCAGGGTTTTTTTAAATAATAAAATTGCAAAGATGAAAGTTATTTTTAGTTAAAAAAGTACTTTAACAATGTTATCAAAAAGTTCTTTTTCTTCTTTTTAATCTTCTTTGTAATATTATTTAAGATTAAAGAATAAAGATTAAACTCTTAAGTTTTTTAATAATAGGTTGAAGTAAAGCTTTTAAGACGTTTAACTTTAAAATTGTAAAGCAATAGAATACATATTACACAAATCGAAGCCTATTTAATCCCATCTTTAACTAATCTAAAATAAATGCTTATATATATATATCTAAAATAAATGCTTATATATATATATATATAATTAGATTTGGATCTGGACTTTCAAGTTCTCTTACATGACATGTGTATCAGTTGCATAAGATGGAGTAGATGACTGAAGGGAATTTGAAAGTCCGAGTTCAAATCTTCTCTAATTACATCTATCATAAGTATAATATAGTATACTATATTATTATTTAAAATATTATATGTATATATTAATTCTAATATTCTATACGGATAAATGAATTCATACTATTATTTCCGGGAGTTTCCATGTAATAAAAATCTCACCACACACATTCTTATGATTTGAGAAAGAAGAAACTCTGACGGAAGTCGTTGTTATTGTATTGAAATGCTAGCTATTTAGCTGTTATATTTTTATTACATGGAAGCTCCTTGAAAAAATACTATGAATATATATATATATTCACCAAAATTACTTCCCACTTCTCCAAATTTATACTTGAATCTGGACTTGATAACAATAATCACATCACTCTATTTATAGCTATCTATTGTAAGAAGTGAGTAATTAGTAAATTCCAAATAATAATCTTTAACAGATCCTAAAATTAATTTCTAGATATTTTGTACAATTAATGGATTTTGAGAAGAGTGAAGATAATACTGTGGTAAATAATGACAAAGTATGTACTATTTTACCAAACAAGTTAAATGAACTTTTACTTAGCTTATAATTGATGTCATTAAAATAATTACTAATTTTCTGATCATCGAATATAACTATAAGGTAAGTGTATTCGGGTTTCAAAATATTAAAGCCTTAAAAAGTTCAAGCTATTATTTTCATAGAATAATATGAGTAAAAAGTGTTTGCTGGAAAACTATGTTTGTAAAACCATATCCTCTATAATAAAGGCCAGTATATAGAAAACAGTTGTAAAATCTGTTTAGTATTATCATCTGATACTCTCTCATACAGCAGATTGTTAGGAAGTAAATTGATGAATTATGACTTACGTGTACAGAAAAAAAAAGTAAACAAAAAATATTAGTAAAAAAATAAAAATAATGATTATAAATAGCAGAGAAAGTAAAAAAAAAAAATATATTTTTAAGAAAATAATTTAAAAATAATTAGTTAATAAATATTTGATTAAGTAAAAAGGCTATTTGAGTGATTCAAAAATAAAATTAATAGATAATGAAAAAAAAAAAGATCAATAAAAGTAATTGCTTTCAAATAATAATTATAATGTAATAATAACTGTTTAAAAAGAGTGAATGATGCAGTGTGAGTTTATAAAAAACTTCATATTTTGGAAAGAGTTGAAAAAGAAGTTGAAATATATTCCTTAAAAGGACAGAAAATGAAGCAATTTAAAGAAAATGTTTATATGTCAGACTTTTACATGAATAGTACAAAAAGCATATTGAAAATGTTTGAAAGATTGAAATTTATTATTAATAATAGAAAAACTAAAATAGTTTTAATTAAGTTTTTAAAAAATAAAAGTAACAAAGTGAGTAAAAAAGATTATAAACATGTGAGCCATTTTACCTAAATATATTATGAAAAATAGGTTAATACAAAAGTAAAAGTTGATCAGAGAATAAATGATATTAATAAAAAGTTAGAAAGTTAGAAAACAGAAAACTTTTGAATATAAATAAAACCAAAAAGGTTACCAAAATCAAAACAGCTTTATTATTTGGCAGTTCATGAGAAGTTCTAAGTCTGAAAGTGTTACAATTGAATTGAATCTAGAATCTTATATTTCAAGAACTGATATTCTATCATTGTATTCAGTCATGTAGGGATAACGTAAGATATTTTATGATGACAGAAGAGAATGTAATTTACTTTTTAAAACATGAACAGAGAAACTGTCAAGAGAATATATTCATAAATAAAATAATATAAGACTTGTAAACAATAGAAAATTATTTTGAATATTACTAAATTATACATACATTGCAAAAATATAAAACTAATACATTTATGAATGAGTAAGTATGAATTAAATAATATATAGAAAGTGTTTTTATTTTTTTGCTTTTGTTCAGGAATTGTATCCAAATAAATTTGTTGAATAAAATGCTCTATGTGATTAGCCATAGTGATAGAGTATCTGGCTTGGGATCAAAAAGTCCCAAGATCATTTCAGGTGCTTGCAGATTTGATCCTCAAACTTCTTATGAAATCTCGAGTAATAAAGCCTTTTTAAAACAAGATAACAGAGAAAAGTATATGATAGCTAAAAAGTTTCCTTGGATTTTTGGTTCAGAGATTTTTAGCTTTGATAAAAAAGTAATTTTTTATAACATTGCATTGCATTCTTGTTATTTAATTTATGTATTTAAATATAATATGTATTGCTGTCGGTAAGATTTTGCAGTTTAAATGAAGTACAGACAGTAACTTTGAAAAAAAAATCATTCAAACAGGCAAAACTCTCCATACAGTATTGCCACTAAGTGCAAGCCAGAGTAATCAATGGATGCCAGTTATGAGCAAGCATAAGAAATGGTGATCCTGTGATGTTATTGGCTTAAAATAAATCATATTTTTGACTTAGTTCAATATTTCAATATAAAAATGTTATTATATAGACATTAAAAATAAGATATAATAGATGTGCATTATAATATATACATATAATATTTGTACCAACCTATATATGTAACGTACTTGTCAGTGGCAAAACTCAATAGAATTATTATGACAAATTTGAAACAAGAAAACAATAAGAAGCTTTGAAGATAAAATCATTATTTTTAATTGTAAAAATAATGGGAAAATCATTGATTTCAGTTTTTATAGTTGATATTTTTTTAATGTTCAATAATACTTTAATGTTTCTCAGTATTATTTTTTTTCGACACAGCCTCAAAGGCTTAAGTCCATTTTCAAATTATATGACAACATTTGTAATGATATTCCAACTACTTTTAAAAGTAAAATATATTCGATTTCATTTTGATCTGTATTTTTTCTTTTGCAATTTATTTCAAAGCTAAAACTAGATGCAAATCTAGACAAAGTAAAAATAATTGCATATTTTATCAGAATATATATATATATATATATATATATATATATATATATATATATATATATATATAAAATCCAACTGATAAGTGCTGGTTCACTACGAAATACATATATTGGAGATTATTTATCTTTTTCTCATGTATGTGGTCATATATATTGGTTGTATGAGATAGGGTGGATAGCTAAAGGGAGCTTGAACATCTATCTATCTTCAAATCCGCTATAATTACATTTAAACTCCAAGTATATAAATTATATTTGTATTCAAATATATTGTTTCAATTTTTTTTTTGTTAAATTGAAAACAAATTAAAGTTTATGTGACAATATATGAAGATAAATAAGTAGATAAGAAATTAAGAATTTGCAAATATCAAAGCATTAATATATAAAAAATATTTACATACCCAGTCATTCATCAATATATCTTCCATATACACTTATATAAAGTAGTTAAAACAGCTTTAAAGTAGAATATTGTAAGATAAAGTTCTTTCTAAAATTTCTGAACCCAGATAACAGTGAAGACAAAGACAATACTCACAAGAGCAGTCACATATTAGGCAATGAGTATATACATTTTTTATTTTCTAGATATCAATAGTTAATCTACTATTTACTGAACAATAATTGTGATTGCAGGTTTTGTTTTCTATGGATTACTTATTCTAAAAAATGTCCAATGTTTGCTTGGAACTTGAAAAATTCAGGTTTCTATTAGATTAGAATCCTAGGCCATGAATGTGATAAATAGATTCACTAAGTATTATGCACAAATTAGCAAAAAAAAAAAAAAAAAAAAAACTTACTTCATTGTGAACTCAAATAATGCAAGGTGCAAATGTGGGGTTTCTTAATTTGCATTTGTGTTTAAATTAGGTAAAATATTTTTGAAAAACATTCTTTTTGATAATGATGTAAAAATCAAAAGTGCATTTAGACACATAAACAGAGATAATCTACAAACAGTTTCTATATATAGAGAATGCACTATCGTTGATGAATTTTCCTGGTTAAATTGTCATTACATGTAAATTAAACCAGATTTGAATATAAGTGTTTAAATAGTTGCATGATTGATTTTGATTTTAAAAATCACTACAATATATTTACATATTTATACAATCAATGTGTTCAACTTTATACATTTTGCATATCAATCTTTTTATAAAATACACATTCTAACAAACACGGATTCAGAGATGACTATAACACATGAGTACGTGGGTAAATATATATAGTAGTAAAGAATAATATGACATATATTTACTGCTCATAAATGATTAGATGGGGAAGTTTAATCGGTTGGTGATTCAAGATCAGATGTAATGGTTGAGATATGTAGATTATAAAGTCATCCCTTTTTTTTTTCTTTAGTGCAAATTAAAGGGATAGATGTTAGATTCTTTTTTTTTTTGTTTTATTCGATGAGAATAATAATAATAACTTCATGTAAATTTTTTTAATAGAAAATGAACAAGTAAGACAAAAATTATATAAAATATATATAAAAAAGGAAGGATAACTAAAGAATCTTATTGAGATTTAATGCAAAGGCAGGAACTTTAGATACCAGGACCAAAAAGTAAAAATTAAAAAAAAAGGATCTGGTTTATAAAAAGTAAATTATGGTGGAAAGATGTTCAGTACTTATTTTTAAAATGTAGAATATTGATAGAGGATTTTAAAAAATTAATGAAAAATGGGAAAAATTTAAAGATAAAGGGAATGAAGGAATTAAAGATTTTCTGATTTTTTGTTTAGATCTTTATAATCAAATTGAGGATAAATTTGGAGAAAATAATGGAAACTAATATATAGCTTATTAAAATGCTATAGGTAAAAGAATAAATCAGATCTAGAAAAAAGATAGGTTAATTAAGGGTAAAAATATATGAGTTAACTGTGGTATATTCCAGGCTTTATAGTAAAAGAATGTTTAACTTGGCTAGAAAACTTTCTAAGCATATATCCTATTTACAAAAAGTTTTCTTACAATCATTTTATATCACATCAACTCTTCAGAGAGCTTGTTGTTTATCGTAAGAATTTTACTTTTATAATTCAAATTTAAATTTTTATTCAAGGAAATCAACTTCAAATCCTGAAATGACTTTGGAAACTGCCAATAATACATATACATATAAATATAACAACTACAAAATCTGAAAAGGTAATCATTTAAAAATTAGCATTAGTACCATTTTTAGTACTATTATTAGAATATACTTTTCTAAAATAAAGTAAATAAATATTCAAATGTTTTAACCTTATTATCAGAAAGTACTTTAAAAATTGTAATAACCTTGATAATAATAATTCATTTATTTCTAGAACACAATAAAAGACTGAATATTTATAAGACTGAAAATATTATTTAGCACACTGATAGAATAGCAAACTTTCGAGCTCAGGTTCACGGATTTCGACCCAGCTCTGTTATTTCCAGTGCTCAAATTTTGTATAAATTCCTGAGTATTAGACCATTTGAAATTTTTTTAATATGAACATAAATATGTTTATCTTTTTTTAGCTTAATAAATTTGTTTAAGAAATTGGAAAATGAAAAACAATAAAGATAATTCTAATAATGAGATAATTATATTCCAAAAGCAATATGTAAAAATAATGATCAGAATGGAGGTCCTCTTGTTGGTTTAATAATCATTATTGAGTTAGTAGTGCATTCAAGAATTAAAGATTTCTGAATTGGTTCTGTTGCTAAGAAAAGTAAAATCTCAAATCAATGAAAATATTTGTGCTCAACTTTGCTAAGAAAAGTAAAATCTCAAATCAATGAAATATTTGTGCTCAACTTATCTTTTGCATGAATAACAATCGTAGGATCTACAAAACAATTTGCTATATAATTTTTTTTTAAATGAAATGGAATAATTATATCAGTATGTTTGCAACTTATATGCCGATAATTAACAGCCCTTCTGTATATAAAAGGACAAACAGATTCATGAACAAAAAAACTTGATGGAAAAATGCAATTAATAAAAAACAAACAAAAAGTCTCAAATCAATGTTTACATACAGGAGTAAGTTATTAGCTACTCTACTACTATTTGATAATAGTGTTTTTATAAGTAAAAATTATTAAATACACTGAAACATGAAAATAAAAAAACAAATAATGCCAGCATATTATATAATATATCTATCAAATGTTTGAAAAAATAAGAAAAAAAAACTTCATTGCAGATAGACTCTCCAGCTTTCTTTTACAGTGAGCCAACATATAATTTCAATGGACTATTATTTTTCATAGCTGATATTATTATACATTACTTATGTCTAGGACACACTGTGGCTAATTGTGATTTAAAAATAAGTATCAGGTGTAATATATTTAATTGACTTAATCATACAGTAGTGTCTCCAAGATGTCCAAAATTTAGATTAGTCATACTTCATTCTACATATCATTCCAAATTTACAAGGAAATGAATCAAATAAATTTCAGATAATTTTAGATATCAGAAAAATACAATAACCCAATAAGTTAAAATAGGAAAAACTCTCTCCACACAGTAGTGCCACTCTAAGCAAGACAGAGTAATCAATGGATGCCAGAAGGCTTGTGCATAAAATCCATATCTAGTGCCTACTCATCCAATATCCCCAAACTAGTTTCTGGCTTATGGCCTCCATCTGTGAGGAGCCTTGGATCTGAGAGCACTGCACCTAGATCTTAGGATCTAATGCAACCCTCCAGAAACCACCTTTTATCTTTACCTAACTACAAAACTATGAGAATAAAATTGAAAACACACAGATATTTTCAATATAAGCTCAGTAGCTTATATAGATTCTAAGATCTAGGCACAGTGCTCTCAGATCCAAGGCTCCTCACTGATGAAGACCATAAGCCAGAAACTGGTTTGGGGATATTGGATGAGTAGACCCTAGATAGGGATTTTATGCACAAGTCTTCTGGCATCCATTGATTACTCTGTCTTGCCTAGAGTGTCACTACTGTATGGAGAGAATTTTGCTTATTTTAACAACAGTTATGAGCAAGCACGGAAGATAGTGATCATGTGATGTTTTAAGGTTTAACCTAATAAGTTATCAGAAAATACATCTGGTTAAGAAAAGTTACAAGATTCTTCTATATATTATGATGAAGATGTCATTCTATCAACAGTTTCAGAGACATTGCTAATCGAATCAGTTTATAACAAAAGAATCTTGTCTAAATTATTCACAAAATATATATAAAATTAAGATAAAATCTATTTAGTATATTTTATTATAATAAATAAAAATAAATTGTCATTAAAGTGTAATTATCTCTAGATAGTTATATCTTTGCTTTTCCACAGAGAAATTATAATAAACATTAAATAATAATATAATGCAAAACACCTTTTTAAAAAACATGTTATTTATAAATTAATTATGCATTAAATTACTAAAATAGCATAGGATCGCCTTTTCTTATACTTAAACAATCTGTTAAAACAATAGCAATTTTCTCTCTACAGTAATTTCCCTCAATGCAAGTCATAATAATCAATGGATTCTTGACGGTTTGTGCATAAAAATCCCTATCTAGTGTCCAGTCATTCAATATTCCCAGAATAATCTCTAGCTTACACATTTCATCAGCTATGAGCATTGGATCCAATCTAAAGATCTAGATGCAGTGTTTTCAGATTCAAAGTTCCTCACTGATGAAATCCATAAACTAGAAACTAGTCTGGAAATATTGGATGGATAAGAATTAGTTAGGGATTTTAATACACAAGCTTTCTAGTAGCTATGGATTACTATGCCTTTCACTGAGTGGCACTATTGTATAGAGAAAGTTATTACTGTTTTAATTGTACACATTACAAAATGTGCTCATCTTGATACTATTTGATTTCTATGCAATCCTGAGACTAGTTATTAATTAATTAGTCTTTTTAAATTTTCATCATCATTACACTCCCTAGAAATCATTTTTATTTTTTTAGAATTGAATACTAAGACCAAATGTTTTTAGATGCTTTAAAAAGTTCACAGGATTAAATATCATCATCATCATCAACCATTATCAAACCACTGCAGGATGAAGATCTCTCCAAGTTTAATCCATCTTTGATTTTTAGCTTCTCTTCTCCACGTCACCCCTGCACCCTTTCTTATTTCATCCATCCATCTCACATGTGGTCTCTTTCTGGATCTTTTACAATCTCTTGGAATCCAGTTTAAGATTTCAATTGTCCATCTATTATCATCTCTTCTAGCAATATATCCAGCCCAACTTTACTTGTCTTTTAATTTTTTCATTGAGGTCAGTAACAACTGTTTGTTCTCTTACCTATACATTGCATTTTCGATCTCTTCTTCTTACTCCCAACATGCATCTCTCAATATTTCTTTGAGTGGTCTGGAGTCTCTGTATTGCTCTTCTATTAAGTGTCCAAGTCTCAGATCCATAAGTAAGAACTGGTAAAACACATTTGTTAAAAACCTTTCTTTTCAAACATATAGGTATATTTTCTTTTAGTATCAAGCTATTTCTACCAAAAAGCACTTCAACCACGTTTAATTCTATGATTAATTTTATCCATTATGTTTCCATCTGTATTAATTATCTGACCAAGATATTTGTAACTGTTAACTTCTTCTAATTCATCATAATCAATCTTTATTTTCATATTTTGAGCAAATCGATTAAACATTACTTTAGACTTTTTAACATTTGTATTGTACTGGTCAGTTTTGTATGTTCACATAACAAGATCTAGCATCTAGAAAAAAGTACCTCAAATCCAATCATGCGCAAGATATATAAGTCAGGAACACTCATGAATTCTGCCCTATTTGCCTATTTCCCAGAACTACCAACTTATGAGCAACAATCCTGATGATATCGATCTAATTTCATTTCTCACCGCTGGCATCACTCATCGGAGACACAAAAAAACTCTATGCTAAAATTTAATGATAGACTAACGTAAAACGAACTATAATTTAGGAGCAATGAAGGCTCGTGACCTTGCATATTAATTATGTATTATAGCTGAGATCATCTAGTCATATGAGCATAAGTTATAAATTAATAGTAATTTAAATAAAAGAAAGCAATGATTCAAAAATTGATATAAATATTTTAAGATTTATTAGATTAATAAACATAAATAAATGTATCTGATTATAAATACTAGTTGATTTTAGGAACTACGATTGTTTCTGATTTATACATCAGAAATCAGATTTTACAATAACTGTGCTTATATTTGCAGCTTACATAATTAGCGCTATTAGGAATGTACTATTGAAATACTATTCCACCCCCAGAGAAAACAAAATAGCATTTAACTGATTTGAAAGAGAATAATTGTTTAATAAAGAAGCATTACATTTTTACAGAATATAATTATTAAATTGGTTTATTAAGTGGCAGATGTGTGGGACGGCTAATGAATATTTATATTAATAATAAGTTCGTCACAATGATGTGCATCTTAAATAATGGACATAGATGTCTGTTTAGCAAAAATCACAACATTATGGTTTATGGATGTTCATGGGTTTACGAGAAATATAATAAAAGGTGATACCTGCATGGTGGCAGGTTTATATGGTCTAGTTATGGATCCTGGTGTGTGCTTCATGAAATTTATTAGACGAGAATTACCAATTTACTCTGCAAACATGGGCAGGATCGGTTTAGAAATGAAGAGTGGTCGGTGATGCATTATTGGGCTGGATTTTCCAGAGCAATCCCCATATAAGGCATGCACATGCAACCAAATATGTCACCAGGGTAGTTTTACAGCCTGGTTCATGGACATTGAAAACAACGATGGGGCTTGACTTTGCGAATACCTCCATATAAGAGAGAAGCATGAATATATATATATATGATGAAGTGGCCTATATGCATGCAATGCTTGAGAATAATGAAGCATATATAGCTTTATAGACTAGCTTACTTTTTTAATACCCATAAATTATAGAATACCCTGCATAATGGTATAATCTACTCGCTAAACAGGCATGAATGATAAATTTAACTAAGTATAGAATTTTAAAATATAAAGATTCCCCTCCCTTTTACTTTAAGTTATTCGTAACTCCCTACATGTATAATAGATACCAATCTCAGTTAATAAATGCTTTTATGAAAATAAATAAGTTGATACATAAATAAATGGGGTGGTGGTAATAGTTGGGATAAAATATAGATTATATATATATAAAGTACATTAAAGTTAATAATAGCGCATAAAATATAGATTATATATATATAAAGTACATTAAAGTTAAGAATAGCGCATTATTATTTAGAAAGAAAAATAATTTTTTTTTTTTAGGAAAACAGATGGTGATCTGTTTTCTATAGCAAATTTTATAATTTAATGACTTTGTTTTTTTCAAAATCGCGAACACCTGCATAAGTTGAATAAGACTTGTTTTTAATTAATTTACATTCTTAATTACCCCGCAAGTAAAGGGTAGGAAAAATAGAAATAAAATATATGTTAGCAATTTTGGAAATATTATTGGCATTTTAAAAAAAAACATAAATACATAAACATATTAATCTAGAGGCTTAATGAGAGAATAGTTATATAGAGTTATATTATAGAAGGTTACATACTATAAAATGTTTAAACATAAGATCAGAACAGAGCATCAGGATTATAAAGAAGGCTGAATTTGATAATCAAGAGTGGCTCAAGTTCTTTTACCTTGATATCTGGAGTAGCAGTCCTTGATACAAGTAATGTTCATCAGCATTAGTGCACTAGATCTAGGGTTTAGATATGACATGATGGGTAGCATTTACTTTATCGGCAGATATTTAGATTTCATAAGTACAGGATCCAGAGCTTTGTTATGGGAAAAGCATATTGGAACAGAGGGGAAGGTGAAATTTCCCCTACTCATGACACATTGGATAAAATTTCAAACTGACATGGATTTGGTTTAACATCATCAAATTTATGGTTGTTTCCCTCCTTGTTGGATTCAAATCCAGAAGTATTTATACTCCTATTTTGGTGATGTAGCATAGCAACTACTGCTGGACCTGAGGCATTTTAAGCACTTAAGCACAGCTAAAATCGGCTGACCAGATCCTTTCTTATCTTGTAAGACTTTTTGAAACAATGCAATTCTGTTATCAGTTTCTCAAACGATTGTTTTAAAATAAGTCTTATGATTTTAAAACAAGCTAGCATGGACAAAATTTCCACTAATGGATTTATTTTACTATTACAAAATTGTAATCTTGTTACTTTTAACTAATGGGCTTTTTCGGGTAATTGTTTTTGAGAAACTTTTTAAAAGAATTGCACCATTTCTGACTGCTAAATTAAATATAGAAAAATAATCTCATATATAATTTTTAAATACAATTTATATATAATATAATTTTTATGATTTCTAAACAATCTCCTACACTGAAAATATATATATTTATCCATTATGCATGCATACACATGAAAATAATATTAAATATTTATTTATTAAATGGTTTTAGATTAAGATATATAAATATCTACGTTATTTATGTTAAAAATAATAAAGCAAAAGAAATATATGCAGTAATAAATAGATATATGTGCGTAAGGATGGGTTTGAACATGGTTAGATGGTAGCAGATTGGACATGGGCTGTGAAGCAGGATTTGAGCATCAGATCATCTTCTTCAATATGTATACAGATATATAGGATTCAAAGTGTTTTTACACAAGAATCAAAATTTGTGCAGGTTTGATGATGATAAAAAAGTATAATATTTAAACATATGAAACAATTTTACAATAAGTTGAAAGTAAATAGTAGTATAATTATTGAAAATAAATCTTAGATGACTCTTCTATATATAGTTTCAGCTTCACCAAGAATGTAGAAATTTTGTAAGAAAGACTATATTTGAATTTTTATTTACCAGCCAGCTCATAACTTATTTACTTTATTTCACAAAGTATAAAATATCTAGCTTTTTCTTTTTCACTTCTGACTATAATTTCATCACTTTCTCTGCTTTATTTTATAATCTTAATTTTGTAAAGTATTATTAATAATTTGTTAAGTGCATATAATACAATATTAATGACTATAGAAAACAAAATGCTTTAGATTCGCCTATATAATTAAAAAGTAGATTGAAGATAAGAGTGGCCGCTCTAGAGGTCTCTACTGTCACATCTGGGTGCATAGTCTTAAGATTATAATCTTAATATATATTATTTAAGTATTATTCTAACAATATCTGTATTTAATTCAAACAACTGTGGAATAATAACTTAAAGAGTGTATTTAAATTCTTAAAAAGAACATTTTTGCTGGGATAGTTTTTTGTTTACTTTTTCAACAAACTCAGTTATATTTTCACAACTACATCTGAAATAATCTAATGAATTATTTGTAAAAGCAAAAAAATATATTAAATTTCAATAATATCAATAAAAAATGGCAAGGTATTACATAATTATGGGAAAAAATGAAAAATTGATGTCTCATTTTAATTTTGCAAATACTATTTTTTTAAAATGATTTTTGAATAAAATAACAGTGATAGCTAATTTTAAAACTACTATAAGTTTTTATAATTCAGTATGTTTACACTTAAATATAATTAAGCACACTATATATAAATATATTTCTATGCTATACTTAATGTTAATATGCAGTTTTTTTCATGTATATCCGAGGAATGTAGAATGGCATGTTTGTTTATTGATTGACATATTTAAAACATCAACAAATTTCACAATATGATAGATATATTAATCTAAAGAAGTGTTGCCAAATGTATGAATGCAAGAAATTTGTTGCTTTCCGATTTAATTGTGAAAATAATATTCTTATATGATGCATAAATGATTATGTATATGTTTATATATATAAATTTAAAGGTACTACATATTTACTTTTTTGTTAAAATATATTCTTTCCAAAAATGTTTTTTATAAATAACTATATATATATATATGTAATGTCTAAAGGCATTTTTAAATTAAATATCTTGATATAATGAAAAGTACTTTTTATTAAATGATCAATAAATATACAATATTCCAATAAAATTAAAAAAAAATAGAGATGTTTATAATTCATAAGCAATATATCTGAAATTTTTTTTTAGTTTAAATTCTTATTTTTAATTAAATTTTAACAGTCTGAAACTATTTACAGATTGTTGATCATATTTTAGAAATAGTTTAAAAATAGTTATTAAAAAAACAAAAGGCTTTTTATAATAAGCGACAGACTAATCTAGTAGTGTTACAAAAATGCAAATCATAATTTTGAAAAATCAACATTCAGTCATTTCTTTTTACTTTGTGTTATACATTAAAGTAAAAAAAAAATCATAACATTTAGAAGAGATCTACTAAAATTCGTTTACAATATTTAAAAAAATTGTTTCGAGTAAAAAAAAAAACAAACATTGCTAACAGAATTGGGATCGGATCGGAATAAATCAAATCAAAAGATTGCAATTCAGTAATAAATTTTAAAATTCTGGAATTGTTAGATTTTTAAGAAATATAAATTATCCTAATGTGGAGAAGTGAAATATAACAACAAAATATTACAAAATATTTGAGAACAATGAACTTATATACTGTCTAGGTATGAAAGCATTACGAACAATTGTGGAATTCAGTTTCAAGTTAAATTAATAGTGTGTGTATATATATACTGTGTTTTATATATATATATTATTTCATTTTTACTATTTTAATTCACTGTGTACATGATACATAATTTTTTGTTTGTAATAAATTTGTTGAATTTTTAATTTTTAATTTTTTTATTAATATAAATTAACAAAATAAAAATGAAAAAAGTATAAAGATACTTTTTTTATGTTCATTAGGTCAATACATTTAGTGAAGTAGTTTGAATCTTATACCTTATTATTTCTAAATAAGAAAAGATAATGACAAACTTTTTATCTTAGATTTTTTTATAAAATAATGTTTTTCTTATTTGTAAATATAAAAAGTCATTTTTAAAAGTCATCAAAATTATAATATATCAATAAAATAATATTTATAAAACATAAAAAAAAACATATAGGTCAAATATTTTTAATTAGGTTATATATGAAAAAAAGTAAACATTACATGTATATTAGTTATATAGGTATTTTATGTACACACTTATTACAAAACAAAAAGTATGACTAGAATAAAATATTTGTGCTATCTATGATAAAATATTGTTCTCATCATCATCATCATAATTATTATTAATCAGAATTTTAAATTCTCATTCTTAATTCTAATTGTTATTAATGCACGCAGCTCTACGATTTTACATATATTTGCTTTAATAATAATAATAATAATAATAATAATAATAATAATAATAATAATAATAATAATAATAATAATAATAATAATAATAATAATAATTATTATTATTATTATTATTATTATTATTATTATTATGTTTCAAAGAATTTTATTAAACAAATGTTACATAGATTCTTTACAACAAACGATTGTATTCTGTTATATAGGCAATCATAGGACTTTGGAACAAGTTCTAAATTTTAAAATCAATTGTATTTTACATTTTAAATAATCTGTTTGATGGTTATTCTGTTATAGGTTTTATGGCTGTCTTATGAGTGACCATGTTGCTGCTGCAATGTCTGGAGTGCTAATTTTGTAATCCCGCTCTTTTATTTGTTGAAGTTTTTTTGTAAATGTTGCTGGATGTCTTCTTGTATTGTTACCAAATGTAAATGAGCATCTTGTGCACCAGTATGCATATAGTAAAAAAGTTATTGCTCGTATTGTTGGGGTAGAGTTTTTTTTAAAAGATTGTAATATGTTTATTAATGATGTATTTTTCCTTTGGTAAGTTTCTATTAACAATTTGCGTATATTGGATAAACTTGTGCATGAATAGAATATATGCTGTTGTGTCTCTTCTGCTGTGTGGCAAAGATTGCAAAAAGGATCAATGTTTTTATATAGACGTCTGTATCGAAGGAAATATGATGTTGGTAGTGCATAAAGGTTTATTTTTAATATAAAATCAAAATATTTTGGTTCTAATGACCATTTTTTGAATTTTTTCAATAATTGATAATTGCTAATTCCAAGCATTGTTGTTTGTGTGTCTCCAGGATTTTCTGGGTATAATAGTTTGTAAATTTGCCAGTATGAATATTTATATGTTGCTTCTATGTTAATTTGAGTAGATATTGTTGTGACACTTTGTATTAGTGAAGATAAATACTGTGAATTTGGAGGTGGAGTATCCGTTGGTGTAATTGTGAGCAAACATTTTAGTTTAGGGAATTGTCTTATTGTTGATGCTAATATGTTGATTGATTTCTGTATATGGAATGTGTAAATAGTGTGCAGTCCTAAACCATTGTTTTCTGTAGATTTGCTAAGAGATTTAGCAGATATTGCAATGGCTTTGCATCTCCATAGTAGTTTAGTGCATAATGATGATATTTTTGATTTGAAGTGTTTAGAGAAATTTATTATTGGAGAAAAAATATGTTATTTTTGTGGTAATTAACATGTTGAATAATTGAACTTTTGAGTATATGGATAGGTATGCTTTTGATAAAGAGTTTGAAATTTTGTTTATGGATTCAAGTAATTTGTTTTGTATGTTTTGCCTCATACCATTTGTTCCCAAGTAAAATGGAAATCCCAGAAAAGGAGTGGGTTTGCCTTGAAAGTATTTAGTATATGTTTTGGTTGTATATATGAACCAAGCTGCTGTTTTATTAGGATTGAATTTTAGTTTGAATTCAGATGAGTATTGATCTAATATTTTTTGTAGTGTTGGAAATTCTTTGCGTGATTTTAAAAAAATTATGATATCATCCATGTATGCTAAACATGGGATATTTTGTTGTGTGTGTGGAATTTGTATTCCAGCTATATTTTGTTGTATTTTTCTTATTAGTGGATCTATGTAGAATGTGAAGAGGAGAGAACTTAGTGGTGATCCTTGTGAAATAGATTGTGATGGAGTGAATGATGTTGATTTCCTTCCATTGAGTGTGATATGAATTTGTCTATTAAGGAGAAGATTGGCAATTACATAGAGTAGTGTAGGTGGTATTGTGGTGTTGGCTAATTTAGTAAGAAGTATCTTGATTGACACTGAATCAAATGCTGCTTGAATATCTAATTGTACTGCTATTGGTGCATATTTTTTTTGCTTTTGTATTGTAGTCATAATAGTTTTAAAGAGTAATGCTGCTTGTCCTGTAGATGATTCTTTTTTTGCAAATTGTAGAGGTGATATAAGTGGAAGTAAGTGTTGTTCAATTTGATCTTTGATGACTTTTTCTAAAATTTTAATGGCTAATGTTCCCATAGAAATAGGTCTTAGATTGGTAAGTGTTGATATATTAATTTTTTTTATTAAATGGCACTATGGCTATGGTATTTAGTTCTTTAAGGTTGTAGATTTTTTGAGAGAGATGATTTGCTAGGTTGCAAATATATTTTGATGTGAATTGGCTCAAATGTGTGAAGACAAATTTTGGTATACCATTTGATCCAGGATGACATGTGGTTTTAATTGTATTAAGTTTATCTGCAAATTGTTGTATGTTAAATGGATAATTTGTTTCTGGTTGTCCAAAGTAATTATCTGAAGGTGTGAATCTTTTATGTTCTTGTAGTTTTTTTTGAAGTAATTAAATATGGGTATTATCATATTCTGTCCTGCATAGGTCATTCCTTCTAATTCTATTGCCATTGGTACTCTCAATTTTGATGGATATCTTAGAGCCCATCTAATATATGCTCTTGACCATGTGTGTGTTTGTGAGAGACATATTTTTGCTTTTTTAATTGTTATGTATTCCTTTAGTTTGTTACATGTGTTATTGTAAATTTGTGTGAGCTTGTATATATTTTCCTGTGAGTTATGTGAAGGATGTAACATTGTAATTCTTTTGTTTATTTCATCCGCTATTGTTAGAAGCCTTGAAGATGATGGTGAGTTGTATGTTAGATGATTTATGTTGAATGATAGTATATTGATAAATGCCAAGTATTTTTGTATTGGATCAAGTATGATAGTATCTAGTTTTCATAGCATTATATATGTTTCTGAAAATAGGAATTCTGGGATTGATGTTGGAGTGAGCATACGGATTGTTTTTTTTAGCTGAGTGGTGGTTGTTTGAAAATTTGTTAAATTTATTATAACTGTTTGTGCTGAGTGATCAGAGAATGGAGATGGATTTAACTTAATATCTATTAGATGATGAAGCATTGGTGAGTAGAAGCATAAGTCAATCAGTGTTGCAAATCGTTTGTTGTGGAATGATACTGAATGTAAAGGTAGGAATCCTTCTCCACTCATAAGAGGTATTGTTAGCTGGTGAAGCCATTTGATTGTAAATTGGTAGTAACTCATATTAAAATGACCAATTAATATAGTAGGATAAGAAGTTGATGTTAACAGAGAGTTTATTGTGAGAATGATATATGATATTACTGTAGGTCCTGGTGGAATGTAGACAAAGATGATGTTAATGGGTGTGATACAGTTATGAAACATTGTAATTAATAAGTGAGAATCTATGTATAATATTTTAAAATTATCAAATATGATTGTAGGAGTTACAATTATTCCAGTACCTGCTGATGGTGTTGAAGCATCACATGAATAAGTGCAAAAACCATGCTTGTTTAAGTAGTTGGATGGATCTATATGTGAACCACTATATATTTTGGTTTCTAGTAGACCAAGTATATGTGGTTTTACAATATTTATCCATTTACTAAGATGTTGTAGTTTTGATATTGAATTTATTCCTCTAATGTTGAAAGCTGATATTTTAATTTTCCTAAAGTAGTTTTATTCTATGTTGGATGATTGTAATTTTCCTTGGTTATATGTAAATTATGATTTGTTTTTTTTGTTTTTTTTTAATTTTCTTATGTTATAGTTCTTGTGGCATGGTTTGTGTAGTTGATGATCTTGTTTCATATGATGTTGTATTTTTAAATTGATGTTTTTTCTGCTTGATATTTTGTTGAAAGTTATTAAATTCTATTTGTATGTTTTCAGTTGGCAGATCAGATATGCTTGATTTATTATCCTTGTAATCTGTTTTAATTTTTTTAATATCAGGCTTTGTTTTGAGTTATGCTGTTTTTCTTTTAGTTTCTTGTGATGGTGTTTCAATGATTGTCTGTGGTGGTATTATAGTTTGCATAATTTCTGTTGATGTTTTATTAATTATAATATGAGTCATGTCTGGATCTATGTTTTCATCATTTTCTCCTATATTCATTGAGTTATTTGAGTTTTCAGATTGTTTTTCTGGCATGTGTGCATTGTTGTTACTATTATCTTCATTTTTGGAATCGTTTTCTTTTGAATTTTTTGCCTCATGATCATTATTGTTTTCATTATTTTGTATGATAATTTTTGATTTATCTGCTATTGACATATCAGTTTGATGTTCAATGTTTAATTCATTGACCTGTTTTTTTATGTGTAGAAAACTCCTTGCATTGAATTGCTAGATGACCTCTTAATCTGCAAGCATAACACTTAGGTTTTAATCCTCTTATATATAAACATAGCATTGCTTCTTGATCTAATATTTGCGTTGGGATATTATTTGGATCAATATTTGAGTGCAACTTTATTTTGAATTCGTAATTATTTGATGGTATAGGTATGGGTGTGTCTTTATAATATATTCCTTGTAGGCTTAATACTTTTCCAAAAGGTTGCATCATATTTTTAAAATCTTCTATTTTGTAGTTAAAATATATGTTTTTGAGTATACCGCTAATAATATTTTGTTTATTTCCGTCTACTATTACTAGAACATAATTATGTATTGTTTTGATAAGTGTTTGAAAACGCTGTTTTTGACTTGTTCCAAAAAATTCAATTGCTATATACCTCGGATTAGTGAGATCTGCTATTTTAGAAATTATTTTCCATAAATTATGTGAGGTTATTGCATCATATAGTGCTTGACAAGGAAATCTATAGAGTGAACAATTCAAATCCGTTGCAGCTATTATGATTGATCTTTGAGAAAAAAAAACATTTGAATGAATTAAAAAGATTTCGAGGAATGGTGTTATTAAAATTTTCAGAAATCTTATTTAACATTTCCTGTGTAGTAGTAGTAGTAGTAGTAGTAGTAGTAGTAGTAGTAGTAGTAGTAGTAGTAGTAGTAGTAGTAGTAGTAGTAGTAGTAGTAGTAGTAGTAGTAGTAGTAGTAGTAGTAGTAGTAGTAGTAGTAGTAGTAGTATTATTATTATTACTACTACTACTACTACTACTACTACTACTACTACTACTACTACTACTACTACTACTACTACTACTACTACTACTACTACTACTACTACTACGTTTCAGTAAAGGCTTTATTGATCTGAATGGTTTACATAAGTTTACATCTAGAAAATTTGAAATTTAACATACAATGAATAATATTAGGGTAAATACATATAAATGAATTTAGTGGTTACACTTTGTGGTTAATGGACTATAACAATATAAAAAATAAAAAAGCAAAAATAATCAGAGTTCTAAAGTTTGAGGAGCTTATTTAGTTTTGTCCGCATGTCACTTTGAATGTTAGTTGTATGATAGTTTTCTTTGCAGCATTCACAGCATTGATGGTTGTTTTAACAATGACCATGTTGCTGCATATAAGTGGGGGTTGGTTATTATTTTATCTCTATTTCGAATGTGTGGCAGTTTGTTGCTAAATGTAGCTGGGTGTCAACTGGTATTATTGCCAATTAAGAAAGTACATCGGGTGCACCAGTACACATATAGAACAAATGTGGCTGCCCCAATGCTAGGTATTGATCTTCCCTGAAAAGCAGCTATTATGTGATTAATGATTGTACCCAGTTTTCTGTAGGTGTTACACATCATCTGTTGTGTTTGGTTAAGTGCTACACATTGATAAATAAAGTGGTCCAGTGTTTGTTTTGCTCGATGGCAGAGTCCACAGAAGGGTTCAATAGATATATACATTCTTTTATGATAAAGAAAGTGGGTTGTTGGCAAGGCAATGAGATTGATTTTCATGATAAAATCAAAGTATTTGGGTTCTAGAGCCCATTTTTTATATTCCTTGAGTAGTCTCTAGTTGTTAATTCCTAGCATAGGTTGTATAACATTAATATCTGCTTCTCTGCTTATTAAACCATAAATATCCCAGTATGAATACTTATGCAAATACTGTTCTGGAAACTTGTCTGTGGTTTTGCATTGGTATATAATGTTGGTGAAAAAGGAATCTTTTGGAGGTGGTCTATCTGTTGGAGTAACTTCTAGCAAGTGGTTAATTTTTGGGTATTTGGCAAGTATTGTGATTATTGAGTTCCTTAACTTTTGTAGATGAAAAATATTGATGTTGTGCAAGCCAAGTCCATTTTTTATTAGAGATGGCTAAGTTTTTTTGTGGAAATTGCCTACTGTTTTTCTGGCCCAAAGTAGTTTATTATATATGGTTTTAATTTTTGAAATGAACCCTTTTGAAAATGAAATAACCAGTACATAGTAAGTTATTTTGGTTGCGATAAGCTGGTTAATTAACTGTACTTTGGAATATAGTGAAAGATATGCCTTGGACAAGAAAATTTATAATTTTTCTGGCTTCTTCTTTAAGTTTATTTTGGATATGGCATCTCATTCCTGTAATTCCCATATGAAATGGGAACCCAAAGAAAGAGTTTGGTTTTGATTTGTAAATTGTTGTACATGGTTTACCAGTGTATAGTGACCAGGCTGTGGTTTTTGCCAGATTAAATGTTAATTCATATTTTTGTGAGTATTCTTGTAATATCTTTTGGAGTTGCATTATTTGTTTTTTTTTGATGTTAGGAATATGGTAACATCATCCATATAGGCGATGCATGTAGTGCGCTGTGTTGTGACTGGTATCTCGATCCCAGTAAATGCATTTTGTATGCTTTT